>CAAE01012122.1:0-11885 GCA_000180735.1 Tetraodon nigroviridis
AGGCATGTTTAGCAATAGTGTTGTGTTTGGGAGGGACGCTGTGTGGAAAAGAAAATGATACAATGAGTATTTCTGTCATACACACAATTGAGTTGCTCTGCTGTAGGGTGTGTATTGTGTTTTATCGGATGCCTGAAATCCTTGTTTCTCTGTCACGCAAACAGTTTTGTGGGGAAAGCCGTTGTCAGATAGGCGGTGTGTTTGTTTGTCCATCTCCACTTTTGTCAGATGATTTTATTCAGCTTTGGTATGTTAAAGGTCCTATTGGCCTGAGGCTGGGTTGTGGAAAAAGTGCAGCAGTTGCGCGGGCCACTGAGCTGTTTTCATTCTTTTAAATAATTTAACCTAATAGTTACAGTGCTGACTCAAAAGAAGGGCATTTGTGTGCTTTTTTGCTTCCTTTTTTCAGTGCATTTGGTTAGGTAATTGGGTTTTTTTTTTAATTTTCTTGCACCATTCTGCAGCATTTGATGATATTTCAAATTTAAAGAAAGTATTCTAGTAGTCAACATTGTTTTCAGCAGGAGGAAAGACTAATCCAAACAGGGGAGCACAGTGCCCGTTAACACCTGGACAGCGATTTATCCCCGGCTCAGGGGTAGGATGGCAAAGATGGAAAGAAGAGACGGAGAGGAGATATTTCTTTTCTCTATTTCTTTTATGTTAGAGATAATAGGATGATAACATGGAGGGACCAGAGAGGAGGAGGCTGCATTTTCCAGTCTGAACACAGCAAAACTGACCTTCGGTTGAGGCAGAAGCCTTTTTCAGAGAAAAACTGTTTTAAAAAGTAAGTTGGTCAAAATACATTTGTTTGCAGAAACTGCTGACTATCCACTGTAAATGTACCTTATTTAAATTTGAGTTGCTAAATAATTACAACAGTGGTGCAGCACTTAATGTAATTACACCTACTTTCTCTGATCGGCGCTGGCATTGAATCCATCCTCACAGGACCAGATTTGATTGAACCCATTAAAAAAAGAAGCACTTGTGCTACTTGCTTCTGGTACACAAAACAAAATGTGGCCAGCAGGGCTTTCAGTGCCAGCTGGCGGCAGAATTGCTTTGCATGGCAATACTTGCACCAAAGCCTATCGGAGGAACGACGAGCATGTGCTAGGAGAAGCGTATGGATCGCCGTGATGGATTGAAATGTAGAGATGTGGAAAAGACTGTTCAGGAAGAAAGAGGAAAAGGTAGCTAGAGGTAAAGCATTGATGAAAGTAGAGCAGCGGAGACAAATGTCGGGAGGATGGAAGAAAGTCAGTGATGAATGGATTGGACAGGCAAACTGAGCTGAAAGCAACAGATACGGAGAAATGAAAGGACCGATCGACGTTGATGTGACAGGAGAAAAATGGGTGAAGAAAATCAGGGTGGCTGTAAAAATAGAAGTGATCTCCTGGAAGTTACAGATGAAGGAGAAGGGGGAACTGGTGGAAGCACAATCGCAGACTTTCAATTAAATTCAGAGCTCAATATTTAATCTGAACTGAACTTTAATTTTTTAGGCAAAGTGGCTCCCGGGTTTTTTCTTGTTCCAGAGAAAATGAAATCCCTCCACCTGAGGTAACACGTGAGGCAGGAGTAGGGAAAGAGAGAGCTTTCTGGAAAAAAGAGAAAGAGCAAACGTGGACATGCAAAGTCCCACAATGATGTGCACATTGAGTGCATTCCTCAGGAGTCAGGCTTCTGGACCTCAGATTTACAGCCACATCTGTTCCCTCTCTGCTCTTTAAAGTTGGTCAGCTGACTTGTTCCTTGTTGGCTTGATCAAAGGCCTCCCCGGAGCCTATCGCTGAGGTGACCAAGGTCCTGATGATCATCTGAGCATCATGGGGTTTTCAGCAGAGTTCGAGGCACCATTCTGATCATTTATCTGGATGAGGAAACACGGGAGGCAGCGTGTTTTAGCCATCACCTGACCCCCGTGATGGCTGTAACAGAAGTATGGTGTGTTGCAGTGGCATATATGCACAAATACAGAGGATGTGGGGCTATAATTGATGTAAATAACAACCTACAAATGTGATAACAGCCTGATCCTCTTCTTCCTCTCCTTAGAAGCTGCTGCAGTGAGCCTGCCCTGTGTGAATGTGATGGAATGAGTAAATATGGCACTGGACACCATGCTAGCTCAGCAGGATATTAAAAAGGCTTTGATACAGCATTGTTGAAGCTACTGTACTGTGTGTGACGGCCATCTCCCTGACTCTCCTCCTACGTCATCCTCCTTCTGTTGCCTCCAGTCTGCACCTCTCTTCTTTCTCTGTTCATCAACCCATGACTCATTATTCCTTCTGTGTGTGAATGTGTATGTGCTCAGATCAGCTTAATGTACTCTGTGGGTGTGTGTGTGTGTACGCGCGCACACATTTCCCTTCTTTGAGGTCAAATGTAATCTCATACAAAGGCAAAAACAAAGTTTTATGTTCTTTGTTTGACGTGTTTGCTTTGTTCCCCGCACGTGTTTTCCACACGCGGGTGCTCATCAGTAGCAGATGGTCCTCAGTCCTGCGTGTTTATGTAGTCAGGATGAAGTGATAGGTGAGAACGAGAAACGGAGCTGGGGTGGAAGAGCAGGGGGTTTGGTAAATATGGGCAAAGATGGCAGGAGAGCGAAGGGCAGATGGACAGAGGCGGGGAGGAGAGGAGGGAATGAAATATGCCACGGTGTAAAAATGGGCTCAAAGAAGCCAGGAAAGAATGAAATTAAATAAGAAATGAGAAAAAGAAGTGAATACAGGAGTCATCAGTCTGGAGTCTTATGAAACTTTAACATGAATGCAGAGGGAGGGAGACTGGTTCTCTCTTTTAAAGAGTTTTCATTTTACAGTGGAAAGGCTGAAGGGAAACAGTGTCACTTTCCCCCTCTCACAGCACAAGGCTGCGATTTTGTTACTTTCTCTCAATTTTTCTTCTTGCTCTACACCTCTCCCTCTGTGTGTGTGTGTGTGTGTGTGTGTGCGCACATGCACGAGCACGCACGCAGGCCAACAGTAGCCACGTCTTTCCTTATAAGGACTGGGTTTGGGAAGAGTTGATGAGGAATGAACAGAATTACAGCAGAGGCACTCCCCTTTTTCTTTCCCTCTTTTTTCTGTAGTCTTTCTAAAATCTACCTGGCTACAACGCGTCCTCATGTTAAAGGTTTCACTTGCATTTATACGTGCATTTTTAGGTTTATCATATATTTTTATATGAGTATTGCTATATTTTCTTTGCAGATATAGTGAAAATGCGTAAAATAAGCAACGTTTAAGGTTTTCTTTATGACAAAGCAGTGGGTGGCGGTTTGTAAGGGCAGATTTGGAATGGAACCTAAACCTCTGTCCACGCTGGAAGGTGCGAGGACACATGCCTTGTGACCAGTCAACAAATAACATGTCTGTGTTTGCGTGCAGTTGCTGCGTGATCAAAAGCAGAACTCAGTTTTGCAACCATGGCTAACAGGAAGAGCACGGCCACATTGAGTGTATTATGTGTTTAAATAGCTGGTTTGTCCTAATCCAGGCATGAGTAATGCCTATCAGCATAAAAAGCAGACTGAGGTGTTATCGTTGGCATTTGGGAACCGTCCATTTTTCCATTTTAAATGCTACTCCACTTCAATGGGTCATTATTAAAATAGGCCCAGTAGCACCCGCAGTTGTGTTGTTGAGGATGTTAAACATGAAACCAGTGTGTGAATGCCACTGCCACAGCGTGGTTGTTGTTTTTCTATCGTTTGTCCTGATGTTGCAGTCAAAAAATAGACTTTTATACTGGCTCCTTAGTGTACACACTCAGTCTGATGCTGCTCTCCTCTGTCAGCCGGTCCGTTTGGAGCGGGCTTCTTGAAGCAGAGGGATTTTCTTGTTACGTTTGTCCGTTCTTCGTTATGTTCTCCATCCTCCACCTTTATCCCCAGAGGAAGGAGAGAGTGTGCTAATCTGGCTGTTGTCTAATGTCTGAGTGGGCGATGCCTTCAAACTGCTCACACACATGCATGCGCACACACACACACACACGCTTACACACAGAATGGCTGCTGCCTCATGTGTCTGTATGTGGGCATTATCTGCTCACACAGTGTGTGTTTATTGGACCAGAGTGTGTGTATGGACTGTACATGTGGGGGTAGCATGACTAAACCGGCGGGTGAAGAACTGAGGCATGGGATGGAGGTGTAATAACAGATAGATGCTTAATATTGAATGACAGATGAACAGTGGCCTGAGGAGGGGTGGCTAGCGCGTGCTCACATGGCTCTCTCTTCTCTTCTCTTCTCTTCTCTTCTCTTCTCTTCTCTTCTCTTCTCTTGCCTTTATACCATGTTTGTCTTGTGGAAACAGAACCCCAGGAAGTGATTGACAAGGTCAGAGGTCAAAGAGCAAAGCATGACGCAGCACAGAGGAACAGACGTGTTTCCCGACCCTCCACTTTATCACTCCTCTCTCCTTCTGTTCTCTCTCACTTTTCTCTCTTTGCTTTTCACTTATCTCGCTTCTTATCTTGTTTCTTCCTGTTTTCTTCAGATCTTTTACTTTTTCTGTTTCATCTCCTTCCTTCCCTCCCGTCTGTCTCTTCACTCCTCTGCTCTACATTCCAGCTGTTGTGTTTGTGTGTGTGTCGGTGTGTGTGTGTGTCAGGGGAGAATCTCTGGCTCAGGTTCTTGTGTGTATTTTTTTGTGTAATTTTGAAGATGTGTGTGTGTGTGTGTGCACCCGTGCGTGCAAGCGTGTGTGTGTGTGTGTGTGTGTGTGCATGTATGCGCACATGTATCACATATTTGCCTAATTTGATGCAGATTCACCCTGATTTGTGTGCCTCTGAGCAAAATGATTGAGGCTATATGTATGTTTGCGTGTGTGTGTGTGTATGTGTGTGTGTTGTGACATACATTCGATGCTTGATGTGAAGTCTACGACTGTGTTTTCTCTGGACTATTGCAGCGTCTAATGATGGTTGTGGGCAAGCCCCTGAATTCTTAAAATCAAATACATAAAATACTCTCTAATGATAATCTTATTATTGGAGACTCAGAGGGACAAAGACATGATGCTTATAATCATGCTTGTTTTATCTGTAAATAAAGCGTAAATTATCTTTGTGCTGATTAAGAGCCTGAGGTTTCATGTAAAGTCTTAGAAATGTTAATATGTATGCTTGTGGAATGTTTGTTTGAAATGCATTAAATATTTTATGCATTGCAGGAGGGAAAGCAGAGCTACTATCTCCCCTAAAGAGTTGTTTGTCTTTGCATGACTGCCCTTCTCCCTCTTTCCTTCTTCCCTTTAATCTTGTTCTGTCCCTTGTCAGTGTTGATTAATGATAGCTGCGGGGGAAAGTATCGTCTCTTCCTTATTTTAATCTAGTCACATTTTTTCGTCTTTCTGGATTTTCTGGCAGCTTCTACGTCCAAGTCTTTTCCAGTAACAGTAGCTTCGTCGCATCTCTAGATTTAATCCGCTCATCATGTAGCGCTGACCTGGCTCTTCAGGTTATGTCTGACACATTTTGAAGACCACCTGGGGACATCGTGATGACCATACACACGCAAACACACACACAGTGGAAACTGTGTGTGTGTGTCTGTCCTCTGCCATGGTGGTAGTGTTACAAACCTGTCAGCAGGCTTTCATAACACACTTGCTCCTCATGGAAGGCGACATGCGGATGCTGGCTCACACCGGTCCGGTCTGCACTCCTCCCTCTCCTCACGCTGATAAGGTAGCCTGCTTACACTTTCTTTAGATTCTTTGGAGGGATGCACCGCTTTGGAAATTGAATGATCTCCAGTATGTTGGTCTGGCACCAGAGCCCAGATTCTGCACACATCTGGATCTGATTTTTTAAAGAGAACACCAGGTTTTGCATTCCTACCTGAAAAACAAGGGCGGGATTTCACTTTGATCAAAAAACAAATGATACACGCACCTTTTGTTTTTAGGTTACCTGAGCAGAGATGCGCAGTACTTTTGCTGCCGTCTGCCAAAATGAGATCTTCACAAACCTTTATTCCAGTTTTAGCTCTGTTCTTAAAGCCCATTGGCGCTGTTGTCTGCGCCACAGTGTAACTAATAAAACAAATTCTCTCTGCAGCATTTTCAGCGCACCATGCAGGCTTTACAGGATGAGCTCCGGATCCAGAGGGATCTTAACCAGCTCCTACAGTCCGATTACTCCGAGTCCGGTCACCTCGGAAACCGCGCCATCCCTCCTCAGGAAATGACGGAGGAAAACTTCTTGCGTCTCCATGGCGAGTATGAGCGTCAGGTCAAAGAGCTCTTCCTCCTCAGGAAGACTGTGGAAGAAATGGAGCTGAGGATAGACACGCAGAAGCACACTCTAACCGCCAGGTAAAGATACCACAAATGTTCTCGGGGTTCTCCGGTGCTACGCTGACGCTTCGACTCTGTCCTCCTACAACAGGGATGAATCCATTAAGAAGTTACTGGAAATGTTGCAGAGCAAAGGCCTCTCCTCCCGGGCAGCTGAGGAGGACCATGAGCAAACGAGGAGACTGGCTGACGCTGAGATGACCATCCACCAGCTCGAAGGCTTGCTGGAACAGAAGGACAAGGAGACGCTGCAGCTTAGAGAGGTGTGAACACGTGTTTGTGTGCGTCTGTGTGTTCCGAAACAAAACTGAGCCATTCAAGTGCATTGAAGCATTCCATTGCATGGGCGTGTGTCTTCTGCAAAGCCAGATGTGAGTATGTGCAAATCAAACGGTTTCATATGAAAACCCCTTTGGCTGGCTTTCCGAATAGCTCATCATTCAGATTTAATAAAAAACTGAAATCCCAACACTTATACGAATACCCAGGAAGGAACACTTTATCCTGGAGGCTCTGCTTTCATCCTTCTTTGTATCTTTTTTAACGCAACTTAATACACTTCCTTGTAATACGACGGCTCCCTCTAGTGGTATTTGTAACGAGCAAATTATTAACGTCAGCAGCAGGAAAAATTGGATGCTTTATTTAAAAAACATAATTGCCATTGTGACAGATATTTCAGGTACCAATACAACATAGAACTAGTGCATTGATCATACAGTTGAGATCATACCTAGATCTCCTTACAGACTCAAAAAGAAGAGCGCAAAACACACACAGACCAAGTGTTGGAGGTGCAAAATGAGAGAGTTGAGGCAAAATTGTCTTTTTTATGGAGTGTTTAATGTTGACAGTACATCAGTCTGAGTTTGGTAACAGCAGGTGTTTGTATGCTTATGGGAAAAATACAAAACCTCAAATCAAATAATACTTAGATTAGGTAAAAATCTAATCTAATGCAATATCTGCAACAAAGTTTAAATATAGGTTTCATTAGGATTACATAAGTGAAGTGTGTACAGGTGTCTGTTGTTATTTGCTTCTAGATTTACCGTGGTACTGCTGACACTTGAGTTGCATTCACTTCTGTGGTTAACGGAGTGATTCTTGCAATTATCCTGCAGCCAAAAGGAGCAGTAACGTCAAAATTGTTTAACAATATGAGCTTGCTTTGGGGCAAAAGAGCTGTTCTTTGTATAAAAGAAGTCACTTTTTTTTTAACCTTTATTTAAGTAATATTAGGTATTAATAGAAGGTGTTTTTTTGTTTTCAGCAGGGTTTAAATTTAACAACACCTAATCAGTTATACATTTTTTTTCGTACTCTTATATTAGCTAACGCAAGTATGTAGTGAGAAAGAGATAAACCAAGAGCACAGATATTCTTTTTGTTGGCGCCTGAAGCCATATCCCACGATCCCTTTCAAATAAGTCTGTTTTTGTGCTGTCTTGGCTCATGCATTAGCTTACCCATTTAGCCTCAATGTGTTCTACCCCCACAGAAACGCAGCGATGCGTACACTGCTGCGACCTTCTTTTTTCTTTCAGTTCCTTTTGCTTTTTCCCCCCTTCCTGAATCTTTTTGTTGCTTTGCATCAACACTCCCCTCTCTCTCAACCCCGTATTTCTTCCTCATTTGATTAGCGACTCATGATGTGGCAACAGCACCAAGGCATCTAGGATTCTTTGTATCGATGTTTTTTATTATATTATTATTATTATTATTATAGCACAGGAGGGTTTTTTTACGATTTGTGTTTTGGGAATTCTTTGAGCAAGGAATTTGATTTTAGTCAGATTTTTTTGTCTGAAGACCTGCTTTCTCTGTTTGTTTGGAATACTTTGCCCTCTTTCTGGATTTTCCTAAATCTGTTTCATCTTTGAACTAATTATTTGATCACCTTCTCTTTGGACCAGTCAACGGCTGCTTAGATATTTGAGTTTTTGACAATTAAAAGGATGTGGGATGGACGGATAGACCCAAGGAAACTGAAAGCCAGTGCCTCAGCACGAGGAAAACAGTTTCTTCCTTCCTCTTCATCAATCCCCATCAATCCCTCTTTTCCAGCTTCTCCCTCTATTCCTATTCCTCCGCCTTTCCATGTGTCTCCCCCGTTCCACCCCTCTCCTAATTTTCCCCCCTCACGCTGTCACCCAGCACCTTCCTCACTCCCTGCAGCCTCCCCTCCATCTCATCACCACTGCGTTCATCCCTCTGTCCTGGCTTCCTCCTGTCCGCCCCACCACCCCTCATTTGTCATTGCTTCCTCTGCTCATCATTCCATCCATCGCTCACCATCCTACCCCGCTCCCACACCAAGGCCCACGCCCTCCATTCAGCCGTCCCTCCATGCCTTTCCACCACTTGCAGCGGCTCACCCTCCCGGCCCACGGACTTCTCCCCTCAGTCAGTCGCTCCATCCCCTCTCTCTGCTGTCCAATGACCGCCGTGGTGTCTGTGTCCCTCAGGAGCTGCACAGGAGATACGAAGCAGCTCCGGAGTCAACAAAGACCAAAGCCCCTGCAAACGGTCATTGAAATGAAGGTAAATTTTTGTTTTTGTCACAAAAACATCTTGTCAAAGTTGAGTGTATAGAAGTCCAAATTGAATGTTATTAAATAACATTATTACATTTTCTAACTCAACACAAAATTACATTTTTTTTGTTCGTATGGCGTTATCTATTACACAACACTATTTCACCTACACCATCTACATCTATCACTTGACTATTTGTCCATTTTTTCATAATGTCCAGTTAAAAAGCCTGTAAATTCTCTTTAATAGTCTGCATTAGCCTTTCCTGCCACACACCTGTACAGAATGACTTACTCCAAGCACCACTTTCAAATGTATTTTATTTCAATCACCTTCTCTGCCTTTCTATCACAAGCAGTACAGGAGTTTGTTTTTTGGTCGTAACTCTGACCCAGAGACTCCTAAAGAGCTCCTGTCTCCTAACACACACCCTATCGATGTCCTGTCAGGATGCAAAAATCAGCTCGCTGGAGCGCGGCATGAGGGAGCTGGAGGAGGAGGTGAACATGCTGAAGTCTAACGGAGCGCTGAGCAGCGAGGAGAGGGAGGAGGAGATCAAACAGATGGAGGTCTACAGATCCCACTCCAAGTTCATGAAGAACAAGGTGACACACACACACACGTCGTGCACATTCTCTCTCATTATTACGTAACATTTGATTGTAAATAAAATAGAAAACCAACCGTCACTGGAAAATACTTCAAAGCGGGTCAAGTGTTTAACCTTTATGTGACCAGTGACGTTTTATCTTGGTGATACCCTCCTCTCCTGTCAGGTTGAGCAGCTAAAGGAAGAGCTCACCCAAAACCAGTCAGAAAATGAGGAACTAAGGCAGCGAGTCAATCAGCTTCAGCAGGAGGTGTCTGGAGTAAGAGACGTGTCTCTCTGCTCCCTCTTTCTTCCCTAGTTTCAAATCTTGACCTTTCTGTCTCCCAGGTTGACTAACAGCTAGTGGCTGCTGCTTGAGTAGATGCACAGTAGAACCACAGTAGGGCTTTGCAACACTGCTGTGCTGGAGAGAGCGTCTATCTCTAACCTGCCTTTAGGACTGCATGAGGTGTCTGTCAACAGGTGGTGTCGACGAGGATGCTGATGGTTTTAAATACTGTGGGAGCATGTTTTGTCCAGCCTTACAGTAAAAATCACTCTAAAAAGACAGTCTGAGCCATACAGTTGCCATATCAGGGATAGTCTGCCATTAAATATGCTTCCTTTGCTGTACACTGGGACTGTTTATGCATGCAAATATCAGCAACAAGTTTCTGTCAGTCCTAAATACTTCTACATCAGCATGACTGGAATTTACATGGAACACTTAGATGATATATTATTAGACAGACCATTTAGTGCACAAGTACATCATTTATATTGGTAGCGGGCTTATCATAGGCACTTAAGGGCCTTCCAGGCTCCCTGGTGCATGTTTAGGAGAGTAAGCACACATTAGGGACCTGTACATTTTCCGCTTTGACTAATGCCCACAGGCTCCACTGTTAGATCAGCCATGTGAAAAAAGATGAAAACACTTTTTAAAACGTTATTAAACCACATCCAATTTAAATTCCTACAATTTGTGCTTAAACTGACATAGTTGACTCAGACCTTTAGTCAAAAATGAATCCGTATGCTGAGATACAGCTACTAACAGATATTTTAAACAGGAAGAAATGAATCCTCTGTTGTGTAGAACCTGACTTGGTTTTTTTCTCTTTGTTCTCTTCCTGATTGAACAGATTGAACAGGCAAAGCAGGATCTGAGTCGTAAGGACAGTGAACTGTTGGCCTTCAGGACCAAGCTAGAAACTCTGACCAATCAGTTTTCTGACAGCAAACAACATGTTGATGTACTCAAGGAGTCACTTGCTGCTAAGGAACAGAGAGCAGCTATATTACAGACAGAGGTAAGCCAATACTGTTTACTCTGTACACCGCAACAACTACAGCCCACAAATAAATGTTGGTCTTTCATTAACTTTAACTAATATAATGTGTGGAAATGCACAGGTGGATGCTCTCCGTGTGCGTCTAGAGGAAAAGGAATCACTTCTTTCTAAAAAGAGCCAGCAGATATCAGAGCTGACGGAGGAGAAAAGCACTCAGCACGGTGAGATCACTGACCTAAAAGACATGCTGGACGCCAAGGAGCGAAAGGTTAACGTTCTGCAGAAGAAGGCAAGTACAATCAGGAAAATGTGTCTTATTTGCATAATGCATCTGTGGTGAAGTTAGGTTGAGCCAGAAAGCTTCACGTCCCAGTTTTTCATGCCAATAAGGTCTGGGCCGGTCTCATGCTGCTATTTCTATTTGAAACCACTAGATGGGGCTGT
This sequence comes from Tetraodon nigroviridis, assembly GCA_000180735.1. Taxonomy (NCBI): domain Eukaryota; kingdom Metazoa; phylum Chordata; class Actinopteri; order Tetraodontiformes; family Tetraodontidae; genus Tetraodon; species Tetraodon nigroviridis. Next base: position 11,193 of record CAAE01012122.1, read on the forward strand.
GTTTCTTCGCATGCAGGCAGGGACCTAAATAAATACAGATAAATACAGTGTGTACAACGGGCATGTTTTAATTTAGTTGCTGTTTGCACATTTGTGTCCACTCCTCTGTATTGAATGTATGAATGAGCTTAAGGAACCTTAAAAACACATGTTTTTAGCGGGTTTGAACAGCTGTTGCTAAGAAATTGAAGAGTGTGAACAGATAATTGATAGCGACAATTAGGCAGCCAGACATAAAACAGGGTAATGAAGGGGGAGGAGCGAGACAGTGCATTTAAAATCAAATGCATACTAACGAGGTTCCTCTGTTCAATAAATGATGACCTCTGCTTTCTTCAAGTTGAATACAGTCCACGGAGTGGTAGACGGAGATGCTGCTAACTCCTCGTTATCTAATCTGCACTTGATGATTTACTGATGACTTTTTTCTTTCCAAGTAGAAAAACTTTTCTTTATGTCCTTTAAATGCACTTATCTAAAACAACGTTGACATATTCCTTGTTATATAGTCCTGCAGTTACCTAAAATTTACTTTAAATATAAACACTTTATAATATACCGTTACTGAAAATTTGGCCTAAAATAGACGTTTAATAAATATGTAGCTGCATCCAGCAGTTGTCAGTTTCAGGAAGCGCACATGACATCAAAGAGTCACCCCTTCTCTCAATGTCATGTGCTCTGTGTGTGTGT
>CAAE01012125.1:0-21235 GCA_000180735.1 Tetraodon nigroviridis
TATTTGGAAATTTGTTTTTCTTTTTTTATATGCTGGGCTGTTGCTAGGAAACATTTTTTTTCATTGTAGTTTTTATCAATTACAAATCATCAATGCATCTCGCAGAAGGAAAGTTTTACCTCAACTGGCTCAATTCAGACCCCAAACATTGCATTCCATTGGACCAAGTCCCATCAATACTCAACTGGCTCACCGGTTTTGTTGGCACGTTTGATATTTTCCATCATCATTTCATAGTGCGGCCGACAGAAGACTCTGTTCTCCAGAAGTCCACATTCCTCCCCGGTGGACAGCTGCCGTTTGCAGGAGGAGCAGGAGAAGCAGGCCAAGTGGAAGGTGCTGCCCCGCACACGACGCACCCAGTCGCTGGAGCCGATGTTCCGGCCACAGCGAGCGCACCTGGTGCCGTATCTCCTGAGGGAAACAGCGGAAAACACCCGCTGTAAGCCTTCAGGTCAGCCATGACTGATCCAAGGAAGCCCGGTCAACATCACGTCAGTTCCCAGGTTTAGATGACGGATATTCCACTGGTGGTAACCAAACGACCATGAGGTTCGTTTCAGAAGGAACCATTTACTGGTTCTAAAATATACACCTTGGTCAAAAGTGTATAAAATCCAGCGGAGCATTTTACCCTCTCGTCTGACTTTGATTCAAAGGTCCTAAAACGCTGGACTTACCTGAAATAGTCCAGTTTGCAGAAGACTTGTTTCTCTTTGATGTAGCAGCTTACATGTCGGCCTAATGACGTCTTGCAGACAGTGCAGGAGAGGCAGCGGACGTGCCAACACAGGTCATTCACCTGGTGCAGAAATATGAACAAGCATGTCGCGGCATTTTCCCAGCTGATTACAGACGTTCTGATTCTAGAAGTGCCCCGACTGTTGCTCTACACACACAGCACCTCCTGTTGTTGCAAACATCCGCTTTGCTTAGCAAATACACAGCAATGGCAATTTTGCCCAGGCCAATTGTCTTTACTTGTCCTTTTTATTAGTAAAAGGCAAGAAAAAAACGACGCTGTCGGCTTCAATAGTTGGGTCGTAGCGCCGACTAGTGGGAGAGATGCGTTCAGCAACGGTGGGAGGCTGTGGTCACTGGGACAACTGGGATATCTGTAGCTATAATAGTAAATATCAAGACTTTTTAGACGCACATATAGATCTGTATAAGCACATAGTTTCATGTATACATTTTGAGTTCTCTGTGAGCAACCTTGTGTATTTGGACATTGAGGTTGCGTTCCCTTGTCACCACGTGACTATGCACTGGGCGACAGAAAGCAGAAACAGTGTTTGGTCAACAGCAGTGGCACAAACACTGGATTCAGGACCCTACCTTCCTGCAATTAATAAAACAAACACACACAGCTGACATGCGTCCTTAACCTGATCGGGATGGCATAAACACCATTAACAGAAGCTAAAACACCAAAGTGGACCACGTGGGGGTGACCTTGAGCAGGTAGCGGTCCACTATGTCCTGGCCACAGGAGGTGCACACCGACTTTATAGGCGGGATGGACGAGGTGGAGGAGGAGAGGGAGGAAGGAGAGTAGCTGTCCTCTTCAAAAATATCATCAGGACCGGAGGAACCCTGACAGAAACAGCCAACACAACCCGACATGTGAGATAAGCCACCCACGTCTTCACGTGCCCACCCAGGCCCCACGCTCCGTGATTAAACCTTTTGCTGGCACACCTACAAACCTTTTTCACTCTACCACACAACAGTCCGAAAATGAGCACCGGAACACCTACTGTGTCGAAGAAAAAGTCTCCATGCTGTTGCAGCTGGGTGAAGGCCGGCTCGCCCGGCTCCCCGTCTGCCTCCGCCATGGTAGCAGGAGCGGCCGCAGGCGCACTGAGGCTGGCCGCGGGCTAAAGTCCCCGCGCATCGCTCCCACGCTTGGCCCCAATGAAACCCGCACTAACGCGCAACTGCGCGCACATAGAATCGATATTATCGATGACTTCCGCTGGGACCCTTTTATTATCACATTTGTTGTTGATAAGGGGAGTAACCTGCGCCAGGGTGGCTCATTACCAGAACCGCTCCGCGCGCACCTGTAAGTCATGATGGGGGATAATTGGGCACGCGAGCGCACGTGCACATGATGACAGGCGATTACTGGAACAGGTGATGATGATGACGGTGATGATGGTGATCAGGTAGCAGCTCGCTCAGACCGCAGGGGTCAGAATTCCCCAAAGTTTAAAGACGTCCTCTTTATGCACATTTTCGTTGTGTCTTAATTTTATTAGGAAATTACTGAAAATTAATAAATGACTGTATGTCTGATCATGGTTATTAACATAAAATCAGATTATTAGTCCGACTGCTTATCGGTAAATCGAGTGCCATCAAAATTAAGAAAAAATAAATAAAATGCGGAATAAATATTCCGTTAGAAATGATGCTGAAGTCTGTCTCGCTCACCGCGCAGGGAAACATCGCGTGCTCTTCATTCCCGTCCAGCCAGATGTGGTTCTGGGGCTGCTGTTCCTCCGCCGGAGCGCGCTCACACGGGCCCGGAGCGACCTCGCTTCCGCGGCCAAGCGGTTTTATCCAGGCCGCCGCGCCTCCCACGCCCACCACGCCGACCCCAACCCCGACCCCAACCCCAACACAGGGAGTTATCCAGATTGGAGCTTTGCCTCTGCTACATTTATTAGAAAATGGCAAAGTTTTTTGTAAATATTTTTTGAAACAAATTATTCCCTTTAATGCTGGGTTTTAAAAAATTTGTGAAAAATCATTAAAAATAAAGAGACTGAAATGTGTCGTGAATTATAAACACAAAAAAATGAATCGTATGTCAGACTTATAGTTATTTTCCAACTGAGTGGCCAGAAAATGCTAGAGTTTCAGTAACACTTGATAAAACTTTAATCTTATATGTGGAAGTTCTAAACTAATCAGAGTTACTCAACTATTTAGTGGGGGTGCTTGTAAAGGATAATTAAATTGACTTCATGGAATTAATATTTAATTTCCAGCAAAAAATATGTCGTTGGTCATCATCATCTAATTTACCTGTGATGTTTATCTTCAGCGCGCACACACCAGTTTAAAAACGTCCTGTTTTTATTAAACAGTAGATATTATTGAACAAATTCACTTCACGTTTTTTTGCAGGAAAAAGTGGTCCAGTTTTCCAAATAATGTCTAATTTTACATCACCTGTTTTGTGATTTTTGATTTTTGGGTGAGCAGAGGAGATCTGGTGGCTACGCTCACCTAACATCTGCTTAAATCATTTCAATTTCAAAAAGTGTTACGTAATCACGTGTGTTTATTAGTCAGAAACAAAACAGGATCTGATGATTACAATTATTTAAAAAATCTGGAAGTGCAAATATTTTTTTATTGAAACTAATCAAAAATATTCAGCACAAGCTGTTTTACAACTAGCTGTTTTAATAGTCAGTCAGTTTGATATAATAGTCAGTTTGAACAGTATTGTTAAATCAGAGGCTGGTTTGTGTGTGTGTGTGTGTGTGTGTGTGTGGGGGGGGGGGGGGTGTTAACCCTAAACGATGTTCCTGAGACTCTTGACCTCCTGTTTATAACCCTGTAACTGACACTTGCACATTTATTATGCAGTGTTGTCCTTTATTTCTGAATCGTTCCGTAGTGTGAACAGCGCGGCTGAGGGAACGGATGAGAACCACTTTATCACTCGTGTACCAGGAGGCATCAGGATTCTGACTCTGGGGGTTTGAAACCTTCACTGTTTAAAGGAAGCTGTGTGTGCACAGCGAGAGCGCTGAACAGCTACAACGTTATCCAGGATTAATTTACCTCACATCTCCAAGGTTTCATTCTACATCCCATCTAAGTCCAAATCACCGAATCACAATCCAGGTTAAATAAGTCCGAACATAACTGTCTTCTTTACTGTTGTTGAGAACGAACATGACTTCCCAACACTAATATTATGTCTCTTCCTTTAGGTTGCCCAGCAACCTAAATGGACCTGTTGGATGCTGGCAGACAGATTCATGGGCCCCAGAAGACTTGATAACATCCCAGCAGAGAAGGAGAGCGCTGAGCCGGGTACGGGTCCAGTGACAGAGCCAGAGCGGACCAAGTGATGGGAAGCAGATAATAAAATCTGAAAAAGAGACAAGATGAAGAGTCTCAAGTGGTGGGAGCTCTAGAAACAGGTTCTGACTGGGAGGCTCTCACCTGAGGCATCGGGGCTGGAACTGGAGGAGGAGGGGAGATGAAGAGCCAAACCTCAACGTTCAGAGAAGTGTATCTGCATTCATTATATGGGGGGGAGGGGGTTGTTTTGGTTAGGGTTAGGGTTTCTTTGCGGCATCATTAAGATTTTTATTTGTCATCTATAGGTAATATTTAGAGCAGCAGTGCGTCTGTCTGCACAACAAATGACAGCTGTTTAGTTCATTGTTTACATTAATATTATCATCATCATCATCATCATCATCATCATCATCTTCTTCTTCTTCTTAGCTTAGCTTCTTATTAGCTGCTTATCAGTTAGGTTTTTAATTAGGTTTATTTTATAGAAACTAGAAATATATATATATATATTTTTTACAATAAATTTTTTTCAAGGTGCTTTGCAAAGGCAGAAAGCCAGAGCCTGGACCCCCAGGTAAGCACAGTGGTAGGAAACAACTCCCTTTTAACAGGGAGAAACCTAGAGCAGGACCAGGCTAACAAGGAGGAACCATCCTACTGAAAGTCAGCTGGGTGAAGGAGGAGAAGAAGAGGGAGACAGGACGGAGACCTTCACTTTCCCTGTGATGTGTTTCCAGCAAAGCTGAACTCATATCAGTCTTTCTGTAGGTTGACGTTTTGAGCGTGTGATGTCCGTGTGAATCCTGACATTGTCGAGTTATTCCGGTTGTAAATTACGAGGTGGAATAACAAAGGTCCATTTCTGCCTGCTGACCTGCAGGAGCTGCATGTGCATGTGCATGTGCATGTGCATGTGCATGTGCGGTGACATCAGGCTTCGTGTTTGTTGGTGGGTTTGGTTTCCCCTCTCAGCTAAAAACATCCCAGGATTCAGAAAACACGCCGTTGTTTATGCTCTTTAAACCCGGTTGCTTCTGGTTTCGCTTGGAAAAAATCATCCTTATCTCAGGGTCCTGAGTGTCACGCTATGGGTGTGTCGCTCTGCGGTAAAGTCAGCGTGCACACGTGTGTGTATATGAATTAGAGTGATGCTTATCACAAATGCACATTTCAATTCCTTATTGTAATTAGAAACCACCACAGACAAACACACACACACACACACGCACACACACACACACATTTAAAGGACTGAACTAGAAACACTTTCTGTGCAGCTTCAGTGAAAAAGCAGCAACACATCCAGCACCAACCTGTCTGCAACAATCTGACAGCAGCTCATCCTGCCGAAAACCTCTCCCGCTGCAGAAGGAGCTCGGAACAGCAAGCTGACCAGTTTGCTCACACTGTCCCCTCTGATCACATGACCAGTTCTGTGTCCTTCAGACTTTCTCCAAATGAATTGTATGAAAATGTTTTACGACCAAATGTAGAGGAAAGAGCTACATGACACGCCAGCTCCTCTTAGCAGCACCTTTTGGTCTTCTGGAGGCCAACCTGGAATCAGTCATGCGTGCACGTGTTCAGGAAGTACCGCACTCGTAACTGGCGCAGAGCTTTGATTGTGAACCAAAAACAGAAATGTGTTGTGTGTGATCCTCGCGGTCGGCGTATAATCCCACAGCTTCCTCTGAAGGGAAGCGCTTCTGGGGTTTCGTGGGTCAAACTGTTGAAATGCTGGTATCGTTGTATCAATTTGTTATTTCTCTAAGAATCTGTGTTTATCCGCCAGGAAAACGACTGCGCGTTTGTCCTCAGGTCAGCGTCGGATAAAAGCGGCGTCCGTCAGTGGCCTGACTAATGTTGGTAAAAGCCTGAAGCTTTGACTCATTTCTGTTTGGGGAAAACTTTCATCACTTCATCTGTCTGGGCACTCACAGCACGTCACCACTCCGGATCGAATCATATCAGAACTACAAACTCTTTATATCAAAGCCCAAGAAAAAGTATTTTTATCTGTATTTTTTCCTGCTTCATCCCTCCATCGATGCTCTTATCCTATGTTTGTCCTGCAATCTCTCCATTCTTCTTCCTCCTCTCTTTGTCTGGTTCACATCTCTTTTGAACTCCCCACCTCCTCCGCTCCGTCGCTCTCTCCCTCCATCACTCTCTTCTGGTCTTTTAACATGTCTCTATGTTTCCTGTCCTTTGTGAAACCCTCCTCTCGGTCACATATTGTTTTCCTGGTTTTATCCGGTTTGAATCCAGTTCCCGCCTCCTCAGACGGCAGAGTCACGCTATTGGAGGAAATGAGTGCATGCTGGCTGCTGACTGATGGGCTATTCTGGGCCGGCTGTGGAGGTAAACAGAGCGAGGTAATGGAGGTAAACGTCCGGCCAGGGGGTTGGCTGGCACACAATGGACCAGGAGGTTCTGGGGGGCCCAGACATCAGCGGTGAGGCCTGTTGTCAGCCTGCTGTCAGCCTGCTGTCAGCCTGCCCACATGGTCGCATGAGTTTATTGCTTCGTATGTCTGTTTATAACACTCCGGACCAGTCGTGAACCTGTTCCTGCTGTGTAGCAGCTGGTTTTTCTCCAGTTGGTCTGATTCAGCCTGATTCCATGTCGTTAACGCCAGTCTTCCATCACCTGGTCATGACAGCTGTTGCGATGTACATCGGCGTCCCTCTTCCATGCGCTAAATTCAGATTAGCTTCACATATGTGTAGACACACACAGCAGCCAATTATGGAATCAGGTTCCCAATCGGGTCTGCATTTTGGATTTTATACCAGATTTTTAGAACAACAACAACAAAAAAAAACAGTATTTGAATGACATCTCAGGAAAGAATTTTTATATAAAGGATAGGATTATTTTGATTCACGATTTTTTTTTTTCTTACCTCAATGCTGGACCAGAAAATAATGAAGTTGGTTTGCCCTAACCTGAAACAGCAGATTAAAACTCAAATTTAAACCTGGGCCTGGGTCAGCAGCTGTGAGCAGCAGGACCTGTGTGATTAGCACAGCTAGGGCTAGCGCAATGGTGACGCTGTGTTGGCTGCTTCCACGGTGTGGCCAGATTGTACTGAAATGGGGGTGTTTCTCTTTAAAGCGTCTCGTTTGGTGCAGTGATCCGCTTCCATGGTTTCTATGGTTTACGTGCCAATGACAGCTCTTCCTGTCTTTCCCACCTGATGACACAACAGTTTCAGCTTGGGCATCAGCGTGTCTGGCTGATATCTGCACACAGGTGGGGAGAGGCCACCTCAACTAACACTGAGCTCATGGTCTTTCCTGCTTGTCCCTCTAGTCAACCACAGATCGCTTCGAACTTGTAACACTTGTGCTCAAAGGGCAAAAGAGACCATATAGAAGAGAGAGAAAAGAGGAGACCACCTGAGCCCTCACACCCCCTCGGAGGTTATACGGTGGGGGTAGGATTTCCTGTTACAAGCGTATTGTCTTGGGCTTCTGTGCATTTGTGTGTGTGTGTGTGTGTGTGTGTGTGTGTGTGTGTGTGTGTGTGTGTGTGTGTGTAGGTTTAAAGTGTTAAAAAGCAAAGAGCAGCAGCTCATTTACCCATGAAGGGAGAGAATTCATACCAATGAAGGGTTAGAGAGAAAACCAGAATGATGAAAGAAAGCCGAACATGAGAATGACTGTTTTAGACTAGGTGGTTCTGTAGAAAGAGAGAGAGAAGAGGAAAGAGAGCGGCAGCAACAGTAAGTTCACACCCAGTTTTGGGTACCGTTTAGTTTTCAATCCATGAAAAGACAGACTTCTGTGAAGGGAAGTCATGTCAGGACAACCTTTAAAGTGAACAATTCAGCTATAACACATTAAAATCTTGGAAGAAAATTTCAAAAAACTTCCAATAACCTGGCACCATAATTATTCATACTCTTGAACTAACACTCTGTTTCGAAGAAGGTGCGAGAGGTTGTGCCATGCCTTCTCCACACATTCTCCCTTTCATCAGAACCGCCTTCACTGTGTTCTGTCCTAAATCTGATGCTGCGGAAACTCCTTTTCCTGATCCTTCGGGTGCTAAAGCTCTCTGTGGAACGTGGTTTTGCTGTGAAACAAAGTGTCAGGATGCTTCAAAATGTATTTGAATGAACCAAAGCTGCTTTTGACATCAGTTTAAATGTAAACTTTGACAAATTTTGAGCACATTTCTTTTTAAAAGACTTTAAACAAGTGATTCAAGGAAATTATAGGTTGCAGAGACACTTTTGTCCACTTGATGGGGCTCCGGCCATTTATGTCCCGTTGGACACGTCTGTCTGTCTGTCTGTTGACATTTCTGGGAATTCCATTCATTCATCGACCTATTTGGGGCGCTGGGAAGGCTGAGGGGTACACCCTTAATAAAAAAAGGATTAAATAAATTCTCTTGACAGCACAAGTTATTATTAAAGGGTGATGATGGGAATAAATGACAACTCTTACCCCAAAAACAGGTTCATCCCAGGAGTCAAGCCTCCAAAAGGGTTTGCTCATTTCAAGTTTCCATAATTTTAGATGTTTACTTCTTGTGCAAGGTAAGTTAGAAATAAAGGGAACCCGGTGGTGTAATCTTTTACTTTGAAATATATCTAAATAGCAAAAACAAAAAGCAAAAAGGCATATTTTGACTGCACAATATGCTGAATCCTTGAGTCTGCACCTGTATTATCATGCTGATGTGTAATGTCACAGAATCCTTTTTATAAAAATTTTTTTGGTTTACTTTGAATTTAAATTTCTTCAGCTGATGAAAATGTACGAAGAAAACAAAAATCTGATAGCAAAAGAGCTGCTCCCCCTCCTCCCTGTAACCCAGACACCCCCTGCATAGCCTCAGCCCAAATCCCCTCTCAACCTAAAAAACTCTCTCTTTCAAACCTCCCCACCCCCACCCCATCCTCTTCTAGCGACATCCAGTGTATGAAAGGATACTTTCAGCCTCCGTAGGGATTCACACAGGGGTCAACAGAGACGTGGACGTACTGCTGGTCTCATGTCCTCACTGTCTAAGACAGAAAGAGCCTGAGACCCGTTTTAATGTGTGCCAGTCTGCCGGCTAAGCCTCGGCTCTGCAGGGGTTTCCCTCCTAATTTAGGTCATCAGATGGTGAAAGAGTTAAATTGTCTGCTCTTCCTACCAACAGCAATGAAGAGGCTACCTTTAAAATGGTTGCTAGTTTATTTATGTTATATATTAATGTATATTTAGACACTTCAGCCTCTCGACTGAAGCATAATTCTCCAGGGGTCTCGCCTTATTGCAGAGATGTCTGTGTGCGTCTGTCAGCCTGGAAGTTGATGTTTCGCACTGTCATGTGCTCCCTGTAGTCCCCCTTCTTCGAGACAAAATGGTCTTGAGGAAGGGGCCAGGGAGAAGTGGTTCCAGAAATTCCATGGTGCATTAAGGAGACCAAGATGCCCTGTCCAGAAAAGGCCCGGGGCCCACATCTGGAGCCGGCTGGGCTCAGCTGGGTTTACCCTGCAGCTTAGATGGGCACAGCCTGAAGTAGCAATAAATACACTTCCATGAGCCCCTTAACTCGGACCACACTTCCAGCTCTGTTGGTATTGATGCAACTGGACTGTCTGTCCACAAAGGAGTTAGCAGTAGCCATTTACCAAAAAAATCTATATAATGCTTAATGGGCATTGATTTAATGGGAAATGCTTTTAAAATGTTCCGACTGTAAAGAAAGAAGTTTTTGTTACTTTCATTTACTGTGAAGGGGGGATTTAGGACTCGTTGCAGGACTAAGACCACTTGTTTCATCGTTTTTCGTCGCGTTATGGATCCCCTGTTTCAGATGGAAACGACATCTTGTGCCTGTACAAATCCATGTCTAGTTCCCCGTCTATGTGCTTTTGGAAATCTATGGACAATCCGAGGACGTTAGCTCAAGTTCATTTGGAGTTCTCTGGGCCAAATTCAATCAAGCTCCAGGTGTGAACCTGGAGCTCTTTAGGTAATCCGACTAGCGCAGCAATCCGATTCTCTTGCATGTGGGGAAAAGCACATGATGGTACACTCACACGAGCCAACTGGACCGTGCCCAACGTTTGCCCACTGAAGTACCTGATGATTTGGCTAGTGTGAGCGCACCTGTACCGTGCGGTTAGAACAGGTGTGCTTATTGGTCACACATGTGAACAAGCAAGAAAACAACAAAATCATTAAAGAGTGAACCACTTTCAGACTGTCCCTTGGTGGGAGCGGTCTGCTGTGTGTGTGTTGTCCTTTGTGGTAATAATGGCGTCAGTGATGAAGTCAGTCTGGCTGAAACAGGAAAATGATGTTTGGGATCTGAGCTCCAAATTAATTTGGACACTTAGATGAAACAACTCCCAGCTGATAAACTTAGTGCTGGCTCGGGTCCAACAATCGTGAACGTTGACCCCGAACGTCTCTGCACCCCTGTGGAGACGGGGGACATTGAGGGGTGAAGCTGCAGCTCAGAGCTGTGGCCCGAAGACTGCTGGTATTTCGAAATGTGGTAAGACCAAAACACCACGATGGACGCCTGTGGCCAGCGACGCTGTCTGACTGAATATGCATCACGTGGGACTGGGGCCCAAAGCGCTGCAGCTGCAGCTGCAGCTGCGAGGGAGGAGTTTTACTGAATGGCCAAACTGATTCTGCAGCGGCATTGACGACCTCAGCAATGGGTACAAAGAGAACCGCTAACCTTTCTATATCTCCTCTCCTCTCTTATTTTTGTTGCTCTGGGTTTCAGACTTGCTCCAAGGATTCCATTCCTCAAGCACTGGTTGAAACATGCAGCTAACACATTGAGCCCACAGGGTTTCCCGTTTCCCTCTGGATCACCTGCTCTGCAAACAAAATAAAATAAAACTAAATACATGTGATTCATTCATAGATTTTACTTGGACAAAACTCGCCTTGATATTTGTTTTAATTTCTCTGTTAGACTTTTTAGCTGAGTAACCTAATTAATTATTATTACCAAAGATTTGAGTGGTTGTAATTTATTTCTCAGTTGATCTGAAATGGGATTTATTGTTTTATATAGAAAACATGTAATCTCATGCCAACCTGTGAGGTGAGGAAATAGAGGTCTGCTGTATATTATAGGATGGATTTCAAAGATGGACTTCATGGATTTAGGAGGTCACTTCAAGGATGACGAGTGTGTGACCGACATGAATGCAGCAAATGTTTTGTTGTTGTTCCCAGTTCCTCTAACTGGATCTGATCCCATTAATCAGCCCTTAAAACCTGTTGCTTTAGGAGACGTTGTTGCCGTACTGATTTGGATATTTTTTGTCCAGATTGTCCATGAGCTTATCACCTGGGATGCGAACACAGTTTGAACACAGTTTGGTAAAACCAGCTGCTGACACGTGCAGCTTAAAACAGGTGAATCTTGAGCTTAAGAGTGATCAAATGAGATTGGGGATTACTTTTGGGGATTACCGTTGTTTATACTATTTGTGCGTGTGTTTATTTTTTTATTTATTTGGGGGTTTTTTTTTTTCTTGAAAAAGATTACGTAATCCCAGATAATCCTAAAGGAAAGTTTCCAACAGCCGGAGTGGGTCATCAGGGCCACTACTTTCATCCCATCAACTCAAGCGTCATCTTTTTGGGTATTACTCTTTGCAGATTATTTTATTTAATTAAACAGAAACTAAATGTTCATTTAATTGCAGAGAGTCGTCCTTAGGTGATGTTGGTGAATGGGTGGACTTGTTGGACAACCAGTCCACTGTGAACGTGACACAAACCTTCAAGATTTGCATTCAAAGAAAAAGAGGAACCTACAGAACCAGTCCGGACGCCATCCTCAGCCAGGAAAACTGAGAAGCAGCTTCAGCGGTCGCAGGGCTAACATCTGGATTCCTCTGCACATCCATCCACACACCTACGCACACTCACACACACACACACACACACACACACACACACACACACCGTTTGAATTCTTTTATTCCAGTCGAGTACTTGCCCATACTTGGACTGGACTTGCTCTGCTGTCCCTCTTACTCAGGTGTAACATCAAAACCTGCTACCTTTCATGTTTTGTGACGACAGAGGAAACACTTGCAGACAAACGAGCCGAAGGTCGTCTTTCCGGCAGCCCTTGAACGCAGCAGCAGCCTGCATCCTCGCTGCCTGCAGCTTCCTTGTCTCCGGCTTCTGATTGGCTGGGCCGGCTCAGATGGGGGCGTGGCCAGCACATGAGCCCTGGTACCAGTATGCTCCGCGAGCAGTGAGAGGTGGAGATTTTCACCATCACACACTCCGACTGTCACACACACGCACCAGTATATCAGCTCCAGACACGTCCAGACGGTGAGTGAATCCGAACCTTTATTCGCATCCGACCCGACGCCGAAGGCGCTGTTCGCCGCCTTCTCGCGCCTCGCCGTCCTCGCGCTACATAGCGGATGGAATTCATCTTTACGGCAGCTTTTTGGGTGTAGCGTCGCGGCGCGGCGGCCACGGGCCCGAGGGTGGCCTGTGATGGCGCTTGGACATGATGGCGAGCGGCGTTTCCTAGTAAGGAAGGAGAGGCAGGGGAGAGTGGGCGTGCGAGGAGGCTTCTGATGCAGCCACAATCTGCGTGGGATCGTGTCTCTTTGTTATGGTGGTGCCGCAGTCGGGATGGTGCACGCTCCTGATGGTGCACGCTCCTGATGGTGCACGCTCCTGATGGAATCGGTGCTCCATCAGGACTCCTGGGCCGGTACCTCAGCCAGGCTCCCCAGGCAGCACACCTCAGTGGAAGTGTCCTCTGAGAGCCCTGGGCCCGGGTTCCAGTTCCGTTCATTGGCTTGTCTGTAGTGTTTCCACCGGGATTTGTCAGCAGGCGCTCAGGTACAGTCGGTTACAGTCAGACAGCTCCACAGGCCCCATTACATAAACACTTGACTTGTGATCCAGTTTTAGGAAGGCTCTTCTATAGGGACAAAGTCTGTTGTTATCCTATGAACACACACACACACACACACACACACACACACACAGAGTGCATCCTCTGTGTGGATTAGTACACATTGTTCCACGGATGCTCCAGTTTTTTTTTTTGTCTTTGGCTGCTCTGCTCCCTGTTTTCTCTCTTTTTTCACGTCTTTCATGTGAAAAATCAGCCTTCTGCTCGTTGCTCTTCAGTGGTGAAGTTTGCCTCGACAGCCTCGTGTCTACGCCGTTTCTGCTTGTGGCAACTTATTCATATCAGTTTCACTTGTAATAAATTCAGATATTTTCTAAATTTGTTTAGCAGCAGACTAAAAGAAAAGACAAACTACACTGATTTGGTTTTACATTGAACTACCGGTTGTTTTGATGTTTACATAAAGAGTTTGTTGGACTGAATGAGGCTTTGTTTTTAATTAAACCAACCCGTGTTGTTGACAACATCACCTTGAGACCAAAGAGGAAAGACACCAGATGTTTGGAGTAGCCCTAACCCAGCATCGCCAGCGTTGGTGTGTGCTAGGCTGAGCTACCAGAGGCGTTCAGGGCCACAGACCCTCCACGATGCTGGGCTTGGGAGGATGAAGAGGCGCTGCTCCGCATCCCTGTCCTCCATCATGGTTGCATTTGTTGATGAAGGAGCTTAGAGCCGTGGCAGATCAGATTGTTGCTATCATCTCTTCAGCAGAGCAAACGCGTCGCTGTAGCTGTTTATTCAGAGGCCATAATCCCCTGTTCTTGTCCACATGTGGAACTGTCAGCCGGTTGGTTGTTTACACAGTTGCCATGGCAATGCCGTAGCGGCTAGCATGACCTCGCAGTCTGGTTGAAACACCTGCTTTAGAGAGTGCTGCCCCCCCCCCCCCACCCCCCTAACCCTAACCCTAACGCCGGTGTTTTCTGAATCTAATACCAAAGAACACGTCGATAGTGATCCATAGATGGGTCTAACAAAATAAAAGATTGTTCAATTTCAGATCAAAAATAAATCAATAAGTAACTAAGTTATCTATTTGTTCTGTGCGGCCTCGTACCAAATGAGCCACGGACCGGTATCGGTCCACGACCCGAGGGTTGGGGATCGCTGCTTCTAACTCAAAAATACTGATGACATCAAAAATACTCATAATATCCATCATCATCATAATAATTATAGAATTTATAGTAGTTTTTGCTCCAAACTTCGTCACACATGACGACCTCACAGCAAAAAAAGTGTGTTTTGTGTTGAATCGTAACCGGAGCTGACACCCAGTCAGGACAATATTTCTGGCCCCAGCGCAGAGGAAGAGGTCAGCCGTTTATCTGACACTCTGCTCTGCCTACCTGTCACCTTATCCCAGCCTCCGCCGCGCCGCTGCCACGCTGAATTCCATCCAGACCTCACATATATGACTGTAAGCCACTAATCTGACATATCTGGTGCTGACCCGTCAGACTGATCACATTACGGGTCGCTTTGAAGCTCCGTTCAGCAGCTTTGATATTGTCTCTTTTCCTTGTAAAAGAAACTGTTTTTAATTTGTGGTTTGGGTATAATGATATTATGCATGGAGTTTAAAACATTTTACTCATCGTTGTTTTTTTTGTAATGATGGTTAATGGATTAATGAATTATTTTGAGGGGTTTTGTTGCAAATAATAGACATAAAGACAGTTATTAATTTGTTTAATCTGCATTGTGCAAAACCTTTGTTGCCTCAGTCTAAAGGCAGTCTTTAAACGTGTGGTATTTTTTATAGAAAAAAAGAAGGGAAAAAAACGACGACTTAGTGCCACTGCATTTATCACATCCTTTTGCTTTTTGAGTATTTAAAATGTTAAATTCAATATTCAATTACTAAAATAGTCAGTTCAGACCATGAAGTATAAGTTGTCTTTATTTTTGTATTTCACGTTTTTTTACTGTTTTGTGGCGTTTTAAACTGTGAACGTGTTCACTGTGGCCCCCAGTGATGAGTGGATGACCCGGAACAGAAACAGTCAGAAAAGCCGGCTGCAGCAGACGGAGAGCGCGCACCTGAGCTGCACAACTAACGCCTACATTACGCACAGAATGATCAAAGTGGTACAGTTATCCAGCTTTTCGTTCCTGTTGTTTGAAATGCTGGTCTGCCCCTTCTCTGACATAATACATCAACCTGGAACAGGTGTCAAATTAACCTGTTGAAAACACGCAAATCGCCCCCTAGTGTCTGGGAGGAGAACATACTTCCATCAGACGTTCACTGTCCCATCTAAACTGGGACTGGTGTGATGCTAAAGTCACATTTTGAGCTTAGCTTTTTAGGTTGTGCATGAAAAGGCACCGGCTGGTGCTGTGTTGGAGCGAAGGATTTTAGAACCTCGAGAGTTTCTCATGTGTGGCAAAGTAGACGATGATGATGATGATGATGAGGCTGGGTTTCTTTTATCACCACGCTCGACACACAGTCCTGGCAAACCTTCATCATATATGATGGAGTAAATCGGCTTGCAGATATCATCAGGCACACACACGTGCATCATCAGCCAAACCTGCATGTCAGCGTTTGCAGCCTGGCCAGCAGAGGGAGCAGGCGGGCAGCCAAAGTCGTCCATTCCCAAATCCAGTCAGCACAACCTACCGGCTCCTGTCAGATCCTCACATCCGTCACAAACTGCAGCCTGTGGTCCCGCTCAGGTGGACCCTGAACCTGCGGCGAGGCCAGAACCTCACCTGTGTTAGCTTGAGTTGGTGGTGCGTTAATGAAGGTGTGGTTGCTGTAGAAACGACGAGAAGCACAAAAGATGACTCATCAAAAATAATAAACATGCTTATCCACCATCCATCCACCCATCCATCCATCTGTCTGTCCATCTATCCATCCATCCGCCCACCAACCCACCCACCTATCCATCCATCCACCCATCCATCTGTGCATCCACCCCTCCACCATTCATCTACCTCTGGCTGTTGTTATTATGTGTTTTTTCACCTCTCATCTCTTTAGCTTCTGTGGTATAAGAACAGCATCTGTAAATCTACTAATGTTAAAAACTTCTCGTCTTCTCTTATTTATGATAAAACCACATTCTCTACGTGACAGTCTTTAGCTCTTCTTTGTTTGTTCTTCAGAATCGTCCCCTTCCTGACCTCCTAGATCATGGAAGATCTAAAATAGCCTAAACTTTGCCTGAGTGCTTCAGTCCGGCTGAGGATGAGCGCGTGCACGTGCACATGCCCGTCAGCAGGCTGCAGCCCTTCGACTCTTCCCTCAGTCACTGTCTTTCTACCGGCTGACTCAGACATTGTGGCACCTCTAGACATGACAATCTTCATCACCTCAGCTGGTGACCCGCACATCACCCTCCTGGAAGTAGGTCAGAGGACAGGTATTTATATAAAACACAGTCTTCACCTGCGGGTGGAGTCCTGCCTCAGGCTGACCCGAAGGATGGGGATAGCGCGTGGGTTTCTCATCTGTGTCTTCCTCCTCCATCATGTGTGTGTTTCTGATCTGAACTCGCTGACTTTCACTTCATGTGACTTTGCCAGCGGAGAGAAGGAGGAAAAAAAGATGCCCCCAACGTTGCCCACTTCACTGTCTTTGCTCCAGTTCATGGTTGTTATCCTCCAGTTCCTCCAGAACACACCGTCCACGTGGTGGTGGTCACCATGGGGTGACAGCCTCTTCCATCCATATTTAAAGAGACAGAGAGAGAGACACAGAGAGAGGGCTAAAAGGCCACAGATCAGAGCAGCAACATCAGCTAAGCTAACCATAATCAGCAACAATAAACAGAAACCAGTGTGATCCTGACTGAGAGAATCTGTTAGCTAACACACTTTGTTCAGAGCTCTGTGGAAAGGCTGGTTCACTACTTTAACCAACGTGGAAGCTAATCTGCTAGCTAGCACAATCCTGAACTTCAGTTATTTCAATTGTAAAAGTCAGTTTAATTAACCCTGTATTTCATTTTGCTATTATTCTATGCATGTTTAAGAATGTTACAGATGCTTTTAAATAAAGTTAGCATGATGGGGAATAAAATGGCAGCGTGCGCAGGATACTTCTTATCCGATAAGTCGATCGATCGCTGCAGCCCTACTCGGTATCAATGATAAATGAATGGAGCAGCTCTGTGTTTTGGTCGGGGCACCGGTGTCTCCTGGTGCACAGTTCTGGACTAATTTTAGAGTTTGTGATTGTGTTGGGGCAGTGCAGCGCTAATCCTGCCACTTCCTGACTTCCAGTCATGATAATTACGTTTCTGTGTATGAGAAACCGATCGCTCTGTTCACTCGTTATTAGATCACAGTCGGGTGGTGAACCTTGGACTGAAGCCGCTGTCGTGCACCTCGTTTCTGCACATTCGCAGTGTGCACACTTGTGAAGGGAGCGTGTCTTTGCACGCTTTCGTCCAGGTTCTCATGTCCCGCTGAGCACATGCACGTCTTACTTTCTGGGATGCATTCATGCACCTATATTTGGTCCGCTCGTTTCCATCTTTATACTTGATTTCATGTTCTGTTTACCCCGGAACGACAGACCAGGGAGAGGAAGGAAAAGCTGCCCCAGCGGGGCTTTTAAAATGACAATAGCAGCACGTTATCACACAGGTGGGTGATTAAACTTCCGTCAGTCCTGCCTTGATTCATTAATTACTGGTAATCCTGTTCCGAAAATGAAAAGCTTTCCGTTACTGTGACGTGAGGCCTAAAATAAACCAGGCTTGTTTTTAATTATTCTCCTCGTCCATCTTTGATATTACTCTGAAGCTGGCATTTCTTTAAAAGTCGTCATGGCGACAGCAGAACGTTAACGACGACAAGCAGGAGGGGGACAAAACTGATGTTTTTGATCACTAAAAGTGATTTTTAATTAAATATGTTAAAGACCTGGCTTCATAATATGATAAGAAAAAAAATCTGTGTTTTTGTTGTTGGTGGGTCCGCTTTGACCCTTGACCCCTGGTGCTCTGAGCACACCAGCTCTTGGATCCCGGGGTAAGACCATCTGCTTTTCGCTCTCCTTTTTGACTTTCTGTCGTCTCCTCGGAGCAGCTTTCCTTTTCATTTCCATGCTGAAAGGTAACACGTTGCGGCGGCGCATTTGTCAGATTTGCAGTGTCAGGCTGTTGGTCATCATGTTAGATAAACTGTCTGTACTGTTCTCAGCTGATGCTGTGTGTGTGTGAGTGTGTGTGTGTGTGTGTGTGTGTGTGTGTGTGTGTGTGGGAGCCTGTCAAGAAGGAGGATTTGATGAGTCACCATGGCAACTGGCCGTGCAGACATGACATGGGTTTATTAGCACATTGGGTGCTGTGTTTGTGGAACCAGGAGACATCTCTGCGCGTCAGCCATCTTCTCTCTGACTTTTGCTTATTCTGTGATCTACAGGAACATTTAAAGTGCTCCAACACACTTGTTTAGGGCTGCACGAGACTGTTCGTCATCATCCTGCGTCTGTATTCATGTTATCTTGCATTTTTATAAGCCTTTGATCTCTCTTTGGACCATCCATGGTCAAAGCCCCCTGGAATCTGGAACCCCACCAAAATCCAATCACCATCTGAGCTCCTCCCCCTTCCTGTCTTGGTGACATGTTATTTTTGGATGGCGGCAGCCACAGGCTGGAAGCGGCTCCCGCGGCCTCGAACCTCTCCGCTCGCTGCCGTTACATCACCGGCAGATCTTCTGCTGTGACTCATGGCTGATCTGAGCTGACCCCAGCTCCAAACCACCGTGCACGGTTCTGCAGACACCAGCGCCGACGCGGCTGGGAGGAGACGGAAGCAGCAGCCGGGACGTCTTTGATGACCGAATGAAAGACAGGAAAAGAATCCTGATCACAATGTGCAAAAAAACAAATTCCCTGTCAATACTTGTCAGTCTGCTTTATGTGTGTGTGGTTGTGTGTGTGTGTGTGTGTGTGTGTGAAGGTTGCGTGAGCGATGTCGGTGTTCTGGAGGATGAAATGATTATGTAGCAGATGGTTGGGTTCAGAGAGGACGAGGTGGTGGGAGCTGGAACAGGGGATTGTGGGTACAGTTTTTAATCCCTCTGAGTGCAATAGCTGTCCAACCCAACAAGCACTGATCATCATCACCATCATCATCACATCTCTCTATCACTCCACCTCTCTCTCATACACACACACACTCTCACTTCCTCTTTATCAGGCTTATCCTGATTTCCTGACCAGTAGTAACATCATATCTATATCTATAGATATAGATATATATATACATATATATATAAGTTAATGATTGTATTGTATTGTCTTATTTTTTTATTTATATAAAATTAATATGCTTAATCCAAAATTATATATTTACAGTTTGGTGCGGTACATGAATAATAGCATGATGAACTTTATTCACCCACATCCTGTCCTGGTCACCTTCATGAACCAGTTTACTGACTGGTTGAACATCCCATAATAGTCAGGCCTGTTGCTGTGGGGGTGCAGACGTTTAGCGCCTCTGACTGGTGCTTTTTAGGGTAAATATTCCAGATGTTCTTCCAGGTTCCTGGACTTCCTTAGCATTAGCATAAAAGCCCAAATGGAAATAAAAGCCCAAATCTCCCCTTCCTCCATGTTGGTGTCGTCCTAGCATAGCAGATTATCCTAGCCATAGCATATTAGCCTAGCCACAGCTCATTATCCTAGCTATAGTATATTAGCCTAGCCACAGCCTATCCTAGCCATAGCTCGCTGCTGATCGGATCAAGACCAGAGGTAAACAATGTGGCTGTGACGCTGCTGCTGCTGCAAAACGCTGACGACAGACAAAGATGCATTTTATGCAGCTGGATCAAATATACTGCTTTTTCTGTCCTTTAAAGTTTTGGTATAATCGCTCTCTCAACCTTGTGCAGAATTTTCAAGAATGAATCATAGTGAATATGTTCTTTGTCTCAGTTATATTAAGTTATTTAAATCATTAAAATCTGTGTGTTATTATTACAGCCCGATTATAAATACTCCCAGTGGAGTAGCAGTGTATCAAATGAAAGTTTACTCTGAGAGTAATGAGGGGAGGACGGACTGAGAGAGCCAGGAACGTGACCTCCAGGCCACTGAACATTCCGGTTCATTCTACCTCTGCAAACATGGCAGAGAAGCTCACCGGCAGGATGATGGAGGCCAGAAGGGCCCAGATTTGTGTTATCGCCCCCTCAGAAGACCTGGAGAAGCCCTGGAGAAGACCTGGAGAACCTCGGGGTTGAAGCTCTCAGGACCAATCCTGAGCCGAGCTGCTGCAGCAGGTTGAGCTCAGCAACCGTCTGCAGACAGCAAAAGAAACCGGGTTTTAGCAGAAGAACAGCCTGTAATTTCAGCTCGCATCACTGTGGGCGTGCGTGTGCGTGGGCACGTCTGCTCCAGTCTGGGGGACAATGACAGCTTGTTTGCTGGGAGGATGGTTGGGGGGATGAAGGGAGAGAGCCAAACAAAGACGCACAAGTTTGATTGGAGAGCCTGTTGTCAGTATTTATCACGTCTTTGTCTATTTCTGGATGCAGCCATTAGCAGGTTAGGCTAACAGCGGGATCGTGTTTTTATGGACGCAGCCTCATCCAGCTAACATCCTGAACACGGTAAACTGGTTTGTGTGGGGTGTTTTCCCTCATCTTTCCTGGTGTAAATGGCTCCTCTGTGGTTTTTGCTGATGTGGCTGCAGGTTCACGTTTACCAGGGTGCACAGCAGATGGTGACGGTGAGGCTGGGGAATAAACCCAAGCTCTTCTTTCAGCCAACAGGACCATGGACCTGAGCCTGCGAGACGCTCTGGGCGGCGGTGGGGTGCCAAGCGGGACCCCCGCTGAGGCGTTGCTCAAACGGGACTTTGTGGCCTCGCTGGAGAAGGAGGCCTACGACGACAAGGTGGGAGAAACCGTCTCCAAGAGTGACTACCGGCCCTTACTGGACGGGAAGGACCCCAAGAGTGGTGAGTGGCCCTCGGCACTAGCCAGATGTCAGACTTTGACCATCCATTGGCTCTTTTGTTGGAGAATCTTTCAGAAACTCTTTAGTGAGAGCTTCGTCTTAATCGGGTTGGAGGCGTTTAAAGTCTGCATCATTATCACTTGGGGGATATCAAGGAGCGCCTCTCTGGATCCAGCATTTGAACCTGGGATCCACCATCGGCGGACGTCTTTAATACAGCATTCATTCAGTTCAACTAGAGGAACCAGCATCCATAAAGTCCCACGTTTTAAACTCCGAGCTGTTCAAATAGTGAAAATGAAATTTTTTACCCTGACATAAAGT
>CAAE01012132.1:0-22035 GCA_000180735.1 Tetraodon nigroviridis
GTGTTTTATTGCGGATTTAACTTTATTATGATAACTATGCCTTTAAATTGTGTCCTTTAAGCTCAAAAATGATGCTGTTATGTTGCACTGTATTTGAATTTTTAAAATTGAATAATATTTCTCAATTTATGGTGACTTTCAAGTGTAAAGTTTCAACAATGTGTCACCTGGCGTTAAACAGCGCCCTCTAGTGCTAGCTAATGGGAAGCACGCGCCTCTTATTTTGAAAGGCTGAACCAGGAAGTTCCCTCCTGATGTTGACTCCACTTGACAACGCAACACTTTTTTTTTTGACAGCGGAAACGAGAAGTCGCCACTTTTTTTTTTCTGCCTGAAGTTCGGAGCTGCAAGTTTTCACCTTCTTTCTTCTCCAAGCGGGGCCGTCGTGTGCTCTCACCATGAGAGAAAAGATGACGGACTGTTTACTAGACGGCAGATTGCTCGAGTCCACAACCTTTTTCTCCTCGCCGACATGGTTTTGAGCGACTTTAGATGCATCTCGGCACGTTTCCGTTATGCGAAGTCCAACTTGTGGGTTAGTCGTCGTGCTGCGGTGGGTGCCCATCCGAGATAACGGAGAACGTAAGTAGTCTGTCGGCTTTTTGCAGCTTTTACGAGTGTTTTCAGCTCCCCTAAAACCTAACTTTCAGCACGGAAGGAGATAATCCCCGAAACGGCAAAGCACGAGTGCTAACGCGAACACAACTTAGTTCTAAGTCTTCTCTGCTGGTCGCCACAAAAAAGTGTGTTCATGCGGAATTTAAAGGGCTCCTTTTCTCCGACGGGCCACCACAGCGTCGATATTTAGCAAAATTTTATAAAACTTTTCATTAAAATGACTGGAAGGAACTTTTCTATGGCGTCACAGCACCATTAATATTAACGACAACACAAAGCAGCTCACGGTGCCTTTTACAAAATTAAAGGGATTTTAATTCTCTAACACAATTTTTACCCCCGACATTATTTGGCGAAAATCTGTCCATTGGGGTCGCCATGGTAACGTCCCGGTCCAGCGGGTCAAAAACGATGGAGGCACGTTTTCAACACGTCTGCCCCTTTTTTTAAATTAATTTTGGCAA
Organism: Tetraodon nigroviridis; assembly: GCA_000180735.1. Lineage (NCBI taxonomy): Eukaryota > Metazoa > Chordata > Actinopteri > Tetraodontiformes > Tetraodontidae > Tetraodon > Tetraodon nigroviridis. Next base: position 1,083 of record CAAE01012132.1, read on the forward strand.
GTTTGAGGTGCTTTTGAATGTTTTTAATCTTTTGAACGTTGCTTTTGTCGAAACTTTTACTCTGTTTTGTTCTGCTTTGTAGCTTGAGTGGCTTGTTCGGGTCAGTGGTGACCTGGCTGGAGGGTGAACCCTGGAGGTGCATCCATCCACCTTTTAGTGTGCAGAGTTGCAGGAAATCAAAGCAATACTGTGTGTGTGTGTGTGTGTGTGTGTGTGTGTGTGTGTGTGTGTGTGTGTGTTTGCGTGTGCGTGTGCGCCTATGCACACGGGCAGTCATCACTCTGTATGCGTTAAAACAATTCTAATGAGGATATTCTTGTTTTTATTTGAATATTGATAGTATTCTAACACCGATGCTTCATATCAACTTTTAAATTGTATGTTTATGTAGGTTCGTTATGTCTGAACGCATCATTGACAGGAAAAGTCTTCTGTTTTTAATAGTTGTAGCCTATTTTCCGAGAAGGCTGCCGGGGATCGCAGCACCTGTCTCTTGTTCTTGAACATGATCCGGAGGTCTGATCTCCCCACTTGGAGACCGGCCTTCAAAGAGGAATTCTCCGCTGTTTTGTAGCCGAGAGCCGAGGTCCCAGACCTGACTTTTAGGGATCCACACGCAAGCCGATTCCCACACAGCTGCAGCGTGACGTCACCCCACGACAAGGCCGGCGGGACGGCGGCAGGCATTATCTACTCAACCCGATGCCCCCTCACAAAATCCCAAACGCCCCCACTGACAAAGGGCCATTCTAGTGAAGCACACCATTAACTGGAAGTACGTCTGACACACTCCTTTTAAACCAAGAGTTCCCTTTGATTATCCAAAGATTCCAGGACCAGGATACAAATAACGCTGTTCCACTGTGGTCTGACTAATGATCAAAAGAGTGAGACATGGAGAAAAAAAAGGAGGACTTGTAACCTTTTTGCCGGAGGCTCTTCCAGCAACCGGAGGAATCCTCCACAAATCTGCTTTGCTGTGGTGGCTTCGGCTTTGTTGTGGCTCAGCCCGACTGAGGAGATTCAAATCAAAGTCTTCTGCTTTACATCTTCTGCTTGGGAACATCCTGGCCGTTCCCTCCACGGGATGCTGCTACAGATATTATCGGATGTTCCCCAACATGACATGATTACCTAGTTGGGTAGTTTTGGCCAATACGTCACATCATTTACTTGGAAAAAAAAAAAAATAATATATATATATATATATTTTGGAGAAATGGCTTTAGGCAACATTCACGTAAGATATATCTTGCTATATATTCAGAAGAAGAACCACTATAAGTTAAGTTTATAAGTCAAAGTCACGGTCCCGTGTGTGCACGGGACCGCTCACCGACTTCTGCTTCCCCGAGGGATTTTAAGAAAGGCCGGAAAAGAGGAGGAGAAAGCGTGGGAGATTCATCTGGGGACCCAAATGGCTTTCGTTCTTGCAAGCGAATGCATGTGATCTGATTTTGGGGAAGTGAACGTGCAGTGCTGGGTGTTTTTCTTTTCCACAGCCAACAATAATTACAGCCTGTGTGTGTTTTTTGTCCCCGTTTTGGTGGTGGAAATATGCTGATTACAGGCCGGTTTTAACGGCGGCAGAATTGGGCTGTTACTTAAGTCCACCTCTGACTCTGTTGTTGCAAAACACACACACACATTTTTGCATTTTAGACACAATTTGGTAATTTTTTCTGCTTTTGCCCGGCCTACGGAGCCGCTGTGAGTGGCGTGCTGAATCGTCGGTGGTTAAATGGCGTTCTGTATCCCGCGCTTGAGCACCGAAATGTGGTTGGCATCTGTTGAATCCGAGTGTGGAAAACTTTGTGACTCTTGAAGGAGCCTTCCAGGAAGTCGAATGCTCGCCGATGAATCACAGCGTGCGCGCGAATTGTGGCAGAAGCGGTCAGTAGCGTCCCCACGTAGCCCGAATATCTCACATTCTCAATATTATCACAGATCTGCGGGATTCATCATGAATCATCACTGGCATCGGCAGCCGGCTTGACTCATTCATAAAGTGCTTACAGAGAAGTCTGTCTCACATTTGCACTCGGAACCTTTGAGTGTTTATTTTGGCTCAAGTGTTTCCATTCAAGTCCTCTGGAGCCTGAAGGACTGACAGACATTTTCAGGCTTTTCGGAACCAGAGCAACAGCTTCAGTTTGTTTAACAAGACATCAGATCAGAGCTTGAAAACATGCGATGAAACATCATTTGGGACCTGAGAAGGCTCAGCCTCGTACAGGAAGGCCGTAGAAACCGGCTTCATAATCTTTACATCAATACGTGCAGCCACAGCCAGAGTGTTTCACTCCGCGCCTGTCATTACGTCTGCAGGACCCCCATGATTTAGGATTTCACGGACATGCCCGGTTCTGTCTGCGCAGGATAATGACAGAGACCAGAAATGTTTTGTCTAAGTCGCTGGTAGAATGTCAGACGGCCGGAAATACGCTCGTTAGCGAGGATTCCACTCGCTTATTAAAAGCACACACGGCATGCCGACATAGGTGTTCCCCTGTTTTAAGGCTGCCGCTGTCTGATGTCCTCGTCCTGGTCTTATCTCCTAAATGGCCTCTTTATGTTTTCCCTGCCCAGCCTGGCTGCTGCTGCCTGTTCCCAGGCCACAGGAAAAGGCCGGCCAGGGTTTTTTTTTTCCCCCCCGTGCATCTTAAGAATAGCAGCATTGTGTTGCGGAGGAGCCGACAATGGTTGTGGGAACGTACCGCCGAGCTGGGGAACACCGCAGTTAGAGGTCCACAATAGCGGAGTCCGAGGTGTGTGTGAGGGTTAACACTCAGAACTGGATGGAGGTCAAGGTTGGGCTCGCCGTGATGCGATGTGAAAGGTCAGGGCCTGAGGAGTGGACGAGATGGAAGAAAAACGTGTGTTCTCTGTGAGCGTGTGTGAGAGTCACTGTCTGGGCCCTTCAGATGTATTATTTCCTCATTCTTAATTACTTCGACCGCGTGTGAGTGACATGACGGGAAGAGGCCAACAATCAAACGCTACCAGTCTGCTGCGGGACGTGTTGGCGCATGTTTACTGCCGCATTTGTTAAACCACTGCGTCTGGTTTTGTGAAAGTTGAAGTGAATCCTAGGACCTAGCTGCCCCCCCCCCCACCGCCTCCGCGCTGGTTTAGACCAGAAGAAGCTGAAGCTTTCCTCAGCTTATGGGAAACGAAGCCAGCGGTAATCTCATGTTTCAGTGCTGCTTCCTTTCTTACAGTTTGTTCTTAAATTATGTAAGCTGCATATGTCTCACTTTCTGCTCGGCTCATTATTAAAACCCTAACTCCTACACACACACAAACAGAAACGCCGCATCTCCAAAATTCAGCTGAAGACGCGCATTAATAAGCGATGGTGAATACTACGTGTGAGGAAGCGCATCTCTGTTTGATGGTTAGAGCCGTGATCACTTTTCTTGCTTTCGGTACTGTTGTTACGAAAGGAAGCGTATTTAACTTTACTGGGATGACAAAACATCAAAGGTGAGAGCTGCACGCAGTGGTCGAGCCGTCCACGCCTGCAGCTGCGGCGGCTGCAAAGGCTTCGCACCAAAATCCGCCCTTTTCTGCAAAGACGTCACGGCCTGGAAACGGGTCATCTGAGGCTCTGGATGCAGCCCTGCAGGGGTGTCGTGGACCCCCACGGCCGCGACGGAGCTTCCTCATCTGCTTTACTACCTCCAGCCAGGGTGTTTCATTATTAATAATGGTGGCGAGATCCTGAGTCATGTGAACAGAGCAGCAGCCTGATCAGTTTTCTCTGTTTTATTTATTCCTCCGTCGACCAGCTGTTATTCTACATGTGTTGCCTATTTGCATGTGCTCACCGGTTGTCAGGGCAGAGCTTCCTTTTCCTGTGATAACTATTCAGACAGAACAGTCGTATCCCTTTCTCTCTTTTTTGCCTTTTTGGTGTTTTTTTTTGGTTGTCGTTGCTGGGGGGGAGACTGCTCCGCAAACCCCGCATCATCTTTTCCTCTCTTGCTTTCGCCCCGGTGAAGCCCCCAGGTCGAGACCCCTCGCATCCGCTCCGCATCCAGCGTTTTGTTGTTCTTTTTGTTGTGGTGGAGGTGGTGGCGAAAACTTTGCGGGTCGATGCCAAGTTCTTTATTCCTAAGAAATCAAAAATGAGCCAGGGAGACGTCGTTAGAACCTCGGCAGACCACCCTGTCCTGCCAGTGATTCAAGTTCTTTTTGTTTTTGCTAAATGCAGATTAACATCCGACCTATAATTCTATTAATTCACCATTAAACAGTACAAATTGTTGCTTTAAAATACATTTGAAAAATTAAAAAAAAAACCTTCTCCTGACAGTACACCGTGACTCAATAAAAAAAAAAGTGATCATTTCCGAAACAAATCCTTTTATTTTTGTGCTGAATGCATAAAAATATGCACCCAAATTGCAATATAACACTCACAAATTTACTTGTGGGAAAGTGTAGGTGTTTATTGTGCTGAAAGAGGCCTTTGAAGCGACGGCAGGGTGCCGCCTGGCATTTGGGACTTTCAGTATTTTCTGAGATTTGATTCTACGGACGTTTGTGTCGTACCAAGAATCAGCGATGTGATCTCAATGTCATGTGTTTACTCAAGCTGACAAGATCAGTTCACATGTGTTTTTCATACATCCTGTTTCCTTTGCTGCCTGATTAAATGCAGCATTCTGCTGGTCCCAGTCGAACAGTTTGAGGGTTGACGCCTTTGGTGTCCGCAGCAACCGTGTCAGGAAGGTAAGAGATGCTAGCCGCTTTTATGGCCCTTTTTTGCATCAGTTCATAGATTATTTCTATATTTATAGCAATGTTTATATCTGACAGGCCTATGGTGGAAAGTTGTTTGCATAAAAAAGTCCCAAAAGTCATGAAGCATGAGGTTTCTGGTGGTTTTTAATTTTGGCTCACGTTAGCAACATAGAGTCCACGGTTGTAGCCGATGCTGCGGGGAAATGAAAAACCTCCTTTTCCTGTCTGCAAAAGACACGCAGATGGTGTTAAGAAGAGGTGGGGATGAATGCCAGCGTGTGTGTGTGTGTGTTCCATTAAAGAGTGTGGGCATTGTAAAAGGGAAGGAGCAAGGTGTGCAAAATGCAGGAAGGGCAGCGCTTATGTTAAAGAGTCGGTTTTTTTCAGTTTAAATGAAAATGGAATTGGTCCATTGATCCATTTGGTGATCTTGAAAACTAAAAGAGCCAAAAGGGGAAAAAAAAAGGATTCCTTTGTCAGAGTAGCAGTCCATGCACATTTTAGAACTTATGGTTTCGTGTACACATATGTCTTTGTGTATTTTTCTGTAGAAAATGAAGGGAAACCATGGGAACATGGTGGCTAGGCGCCCAAAGAAATCCTTTGTGCATGCGCTTGTGTGCGTGCGTGCGTACGTGTGTGTGTGTGTGTGTTCTTGTTCTGTAGTCAGTCAGTGCTGAGTCATCGATGGGCTGGCCACGCAGATAGAAACAGGGTTCTGGGGGGGCCAGCTTCGGGGGCACCACGGGGCACCCGCTGAGCATGCTCTGAAAGCACAGGAAGGGCATTAGCTTGTTGTGACAGGACAGAACCAGGAACTTGAGTGACGCAACATTTCATGTTGCCAAGTTTTTCTCTCTCATTGACGTATGCGTCACCTTCTGGGCCTATTTTTACTGTTGCACAGCTGCTGATGTCACCTTTTCAGAATCACTCCTCTTCTTCGCATGTCTCGGACATGTTTGGACCCTGCAACATCCTCCCTTTCACTGTGCTTCTTGTGCTTCTCCTGATCTTCTGGATCTTATTGCTACAACTCTCCTGAAAACAACCATCCCATATGCTGACGTGCACATGCACAGAGAGATTGAAAGAGAGATTGAGAGGGAGACAAACACTTCTTCTATTTAGAAGGATCCTCTTTGGTGCACTGGAGGACAACGGTAGGCATGAAGTTTGAGAATGAGAAATAAATTCTCTGTAGCTGATGTCTTACTCTGACTTTATTCATCATTTTAATGTTTATATTTTGAAGGAAAGATTGCAGCCTGCTGTTATGCAACGCTTTATCATTTGGCGGTTATGTCGTCTCGATTAAACAACTTCCACAAACTAAATGTAAATGTACGTTCGCCACATGTAAAAGAAGTCCATCCGTCGCGGATTACACAACCTATCAATGGGCTGCTTGCATAAACCCAGAAGCGCGTTGATGTTTTAGGGAACTCGGTTGATAAAAACCGCTCAGTCAATCATAGCCGGGGGTGAAATAAAACCATTTTTCTTTGGTTAATGGCTTTTTTGGACTGCAAATCTCTCTCTCCTGAATACCTGAAAACATCCCTGGCAATAATCTTCCAAAAAAAAATAATAATTTGTGTGTGCGTGGCTATTTTAATCAGTTGATAGAAACGCACATTTACATAAGGGGCATATTTTAGTCTTCCATTGCGCAATCAAGGTGTCTGTTTCGAAAGAAAATAGGAAAAGGAGCCGGAACAATATGGTCACATGTGAACACACTGATCAGGCAGTGTGGTTGATTGAGAAATGTGGAAGCGTACTTCCTCAGCCGTGGCCGCCGTCTTTGTCTGACCGGCGGGTTCGTCATAGTGGTCTCATTCATCCCGGTCGCAGCCATTTCTGCAATTTAGAAGCGACTGACTCATCTCGTTCGACGCCACTCTTTATTTTCACCACTATGGCTTCTCACAAACATGTGTACTTATTTTTTTCTTGAATAAATCGACAATTTGTCTCCAAATAGATTTTTTTTGGGTGAACTGTGCTGCCTTTAGCTGCTGGGATGTGACCGGTCGATTGTCCGATCTTTCCGCGTTATCCAGTCTCTTTCTGAGGAGTTTAGAGAGAAACTCATATGTTAGTTCCATATTCTGCTTTTTTTTTTTTTTTTTTTAGCACAATCTACTTATTTCTTGTTTCTAATCACATTTTCACTTCTGTGTTTTGCAGCAGTCATTTTCAGCCGGCTTTACTGCCATGAATGGTAACACTATACATCCAACCAACACCACCGCAGTAGTAGGAGGAGGCCCAGCACCTGCACGAGGCTGGAGAGAGTTCTGCGAGCTGCACGCCATCGCCACAGCCCGGCAGCTCGCTGGCCACTACCGGAGCTTCGCAAGAGAAAGGCCGCACCAAGATGTGCTCCCGCCGGAGCTTTTCTCCAAGCAGTTCACCGACCTCTTCCAGCAGCACTTCTGCTGCGAGGTTGACAAAGATGGCGCGCCGACCGGCCAAAACACGTGCCCCAGCGCTGCCGGCAACGCTTCCTCGACGACGCCAGCGGCCTCCTCCCACCTGTCACAGGCCGTGATGGGACGCCTGCGGATAACCTCGGCGTCTGGGTTGCAGGACTACAGGGAGGCCGGCAGGCCGAGCGCCGCGGCCGCCCACGTCACCGCCGCCTTGCCAAAAGCGGAGCCAGCTGTGGTGAACCTGGAACAGGAGCAGTCGCTGCGATGTGCAGCAGGAAACCTGCCGAGAATACCAGTGGTGCTGAGAGGGTCAGCGCACAGCGTCGGCAGCGGGGCGCCGCTGATACGTAGCCGTAGTAACGAGGAGGTCAGCAGCAACGATCGCCAGCAGTTGGCGGAACGGTACTCTTTGGACTCGTCGACCTCCCACTCCGGCAATGGCGACGTCACGCATTTCTCCTTCAGCCAGATCCGACAGACTGTGAGGCGTCTTCTAAAGAAGCGACCCCAGCCCAGCCCGGCCATGTCCCAGGACCTGAATCCTACCGGCCCAAACCCCAGCAGCAACGTCAGCAACCCCCCGAACAGCAGCGACAGAGTGGGCGGCATGTCCTTTTCTAACGAGCTGCATTCATCCTCCTCTTCACCGTCCCTCTCCTCTTCCTGCCTGAACTCTGAAGCCACGCCCCCAGCCGCCACGCACGTGTCCGTGGTGGGATTTGCCTCGCAGTTGAGGCTCTCGCTGGATCGTTTCAGTTGGTTACGCCTCGGAAGCATGAGGCACAGAAGGCCAGATGTAGGGGACTGCTGTAAAGAGGGCCAGCTGAGGTACCTGCTGGTGGACGACACTATCTCAGACAATCAGCCACACTGGCAGCGTTGTCGCCTGCTGGTCAGGAGGATCAGGGATTCTCAAGGACGTGGAGGAGGCGGAGGAGGAAGCGGAGGAGGAGGGGAAAAGTACGTGCTGGAGCTGTATGATCCTCCAAAGGTAACCACACTGCTAACATTGATGCTACCTGTACGCGCACTACAAAGTTACACACAACCCACTGTCACAGAAAATACTTTAGCGGCTGTAGCGCTGGTAAAAAGTCCGTGATAAAGTAAGCGGAAACAAATATATTAGTTTTATTCAATAAAACTCACTAATCTCTAAATTATACCCATAAAAGTATTTGGAGCACATCTATCCTTCCAACTGTTGACACTCTAAAGTAAAAATTACTATTTTTTTTTCTGAAACGCTGTGTACAAAAGTGTGCAAAAAAAAGTGTGTGTGTGTGTGTGTGTGTGTGTGTGTGTTTGTGTTTGTGGGTGCATGCACTTGTGCTGCTTTTCTCGGTATTGTAGTTCATGCCTGGTGTGGTTCACAATATAATACGGTCTGCAGATGTTTTTGGAGGCGCTAAACAGAGCGTGGCTTCATCGTCCTCTAGCGTGGAAGTCTTTTTTATATAACACATGCTTAAAAAAATGAAACAAATCAAGGTCCAAGCGCCCTTATCAGCGTTAGTTGTTTTAAACGCTGTAATATAAAGACATTATTGCAGCCCTGTGAGCAGTTAGCTCGTAAATCTGCAGCCTCGGTGAGGCAATATCCCGCCTACGTGATTTCCTACTCGCTAGCTGCCTGTCAGACACAGCTTTTCTATCGAAAGAGTCGTTACAAATGCAGCAGTACTTCACCGGTATTCACCATCTACCAAATGCCGTGCGTCTTATTTTTGAGGTCCGGGTCCGTGTTCGAATCGGCCCTTTAAAGCTGCATTAGTGCTTGGACCCCCTTCATGATGCGTCACCGCAGAAAATCTTGCAACCGTTCCAAATGCGTCCAGCTGCAAGTACTTACACATCCGTTCCCCTTACATCCCAAAATAAGTCACGCGGACTCGGGTCCCAGCCTGCCACCTTTAAGGTCACCGTAAGCAGAATAAGGTCCGAGAAGAAGAAGAAGAGGCTTGCGTTCGGTTGTTTCTCCCCGTAGCTGCTGCAGCCCCAAACACACACGTGGGCTGGCTCTTTTAAAGGACAGGACCAGGAGCTGTTTGTGTGCATGCGTGCGCATGCAGCGTGTATCAGAACCAGGAGGCACTGGCAGGACTTTCCTGGCTGATTGCGATGCTATTTTCGTTAGCCAGCAGCATCACAACTCCCCCTTTTCCGAGCGGAGAGCTAGCAGCCCGAGAATGACCTTAAAAGGAAGGAGTTGTGCTGTGCAGTGCATGCACATCCATCCACACCCCAAAAGAAGTCATTTCATCATTTAGGCAGTAAATTGGGTTTGCTGGGCTATTTTGTTCTTGTGGTAAATTAGAGCGTCACACGTCAGGGCTTAAATTAGAGAAAAGTCCACAGGAAGGGTTTGGGTTTTTGCTTTCTGTTTCACAATGTAAAAGGAAGCTTCAAAAACTGAGAATAAAATTTAAAAAGTCACCAGAAAGACAAAAGTTGTGCTGATTTTAGCCGATATATTTGTTAAAAAAACAGCCTTCGAGCGCTTTTTGAGCAATCGCCAACTTCTCTCTCGAAGCAGACCTTTAGTGTTGTGTAGGACCTTTCCTCACCTTTGAAATGTATAAATGATAATAATAACAATGGTTTTTTGATATAATGAGATCATTTGACATGAACTTTGACAACAAACAAATTTGTAGACGTGCAAAAACACATGCGGCAGACCTCCAGAAATAATTAGGGTCACGGAGAGTCGCTGTTTTTCCTTTGTTTGTTTTTTTTTTTCCAATGCAATGTCCAAACAGCCAGGTTGATGTAACACCAGAATTATTGCAGAAGTGAAGCTTGTCCTGTCAGCTGAAATCCGCAGATGTGCTGTGTATCGTCTCGGGTTTTAAATCCCCCCCTTCCCCCCAAACCCACCAACAGTGAAGCAGTCGGGCTTAGAGGAATGCCGGGGATCGTCGTTCTGGTGGTTTTCATCAAAACTTTTGTAGTTTCAGGAAATTAAAACCTGCTTTTAACTGTCCCGTGACTTAGCGGTAATAACAGGCTTATTACTTGATGCTGTTCCGTGTTCTTGTCTTACAAGAGCGAAATTAGAGTCAGATAAGAGTCTTTATCTTAATCACACCCTTCTCGTTCCATCTGCTTTAACTTTGTACTTCTTTGTGTTTCAACATTGTTGCAATTGAGGTTGTGCAGCATGCGCTTGGTAGCTATTTTCTCTCTCTCTTGCTTGCAACATCAGTCGGAAATACTTTTCCAACGACCAAATCTGGCCTCCATCTGTTCCGTGTCTCCTGATGCACCTCCGTCCCCCCGCGCAGGCCGGCGCTCATTTGACCGCTTTAGCATACCGCAAGTGAAAGGTCTGAAGGCGCGGGTCCCAGAAGGAGAGCAAAAGCACCCCAAAGAGAAGGCTAATCCGGCCAAGTGTGCAAACGGAACAGCGCGTGTGAGCAAGACGGCTGACAATGGGTTTTCATTTTCACCTGAATGTTTTTTCCTGATGCATGTGCGGCTTAAGCGCAGATGCAGCGGCGACGCAGGACGTGAAGAGTGTTGACACCAGAAACAGGAATTCAAAAAAACTTCTGCATTTCTTTCATTTAAAAGGTTCACGTTTATCCTTTGTTCCATCTTTGACACCGGTGTGTGTCCTGCTGTGTTTTGTGTTGGATTCTCAGTCACAGACCGTAGTTTTCAGTAACTGAATCACATGACCGGCGGTTGAGCAATGCTCCGGTTTCTTACCGTAGGTGCAGGTAAATAACCTTTAAAAGCCAGATTTCCTTCCCTCGCTGACGTCTGTAGAAACCCACATGTCTTGCAGCTTGCATCACACCATCAAAAGTTAAATCTTTCCTCACAACATAGTTTCACAAAGCATGAATGAGCGGGTAATGCAATCGAGGATTGCAAACTTTCTGCAGTTGTCTGTGTGATTTCCCAGAATTTTCAGCTTTTTCCTGATAAATGACCTAATATTTCATTTCCCTCTGCCGTCGTTATCCGCCTCCGCCTGTCAACTCCCTCAGCAGCCCTCGCATTTACACAGATCTCTCTTCATGAGTATAACATATTTTGTGTTGTTGATCGGATGTAAAACCACAGTAAAAGCCGTGAGGTAGGGCAGATTCCAGTCTGCTAGCGCGGGCTGCATTGAATTTGCTATTTCCACGTGAGGTTTGGGGCATTTTGAGCAACCCGATATTGATATAAAGGAAGTAAGAGTGAACAATTTACTCACTTCAAGACTCCGTTTTCTCTGTTTGCAGATGATATCATCTTTTCTGTTTGAATAATGTGCCACAAATGCTTATCACTTTTTATTTTTTGTTCCATTGCTGTAATGGTGATAAGTTTGGATGAAAGATCCTCGGAAGATAAAGCGTCCTCGGAAAACCGTTTTGGAAAAACTGAATGAAACTAATCCTCAAGTGGCCTTTTCGTTACCGTTAATGGTTGAAACCCAATAAAAGTCTAAATGAGTTGGAAAAATCAACCTTCTGTCATATTGTAGCTCATCTTTACAGACCATTTCTGAGCTACGGTGAATAAGCAGCAAATTCAAGTTCTGCTCTTTGCCTTAAAAGCTGTATAAGTCCACCTCGTTACTATCAAAAATATCAATAATATAGATATAATAATATATTGTTTTTAATCTAACATTGATGCTTAATTAGCTGGAGATGCCTCATTTACTCTATACAGAGAATAAATCTAAACCTGAGTATGCGGCGCGTTAACGGGCATGGCGGGGTTAAACCTGCAGCCTGCACAGAAACCCAGAGTCGTCAACGGTTGCGTCTCAGTCAGAAGCAGCCGAGCTCAGAGGTGCTGAATTAGAAAGCTGCAGCTCTGGCTGCGGCTTGGTTTTGCACCAGGAGGTCCTTCTGCGCGTCTGCGCGCAAGCGTTTGAAGGGGCCTTTGGTGGCGTACAGGAGAAGAAAAAGCCACTTCTTTAACGGCGTTTGAGCGCAGGAGCGGCGTTTGCACTCCAGCATGACAGAAATCTATAGAAACATTGGAAGGAAGTGAAGCGGTTAGAATCATGTGGTTGTGTTTCTTTCAAGGTACCTGTGTGTTTTTCTGCAAGAAAGGCCGTCGCGTCGCCTTCAAGCGCAGCTCCACATGCTGTGTGTACACTACACAAATGTTTATTTCTTTTTGATGCTTTTTCATATGTTTTTCTTTATACTCCGCGTGCGTGCGAGCGCGCGCGCGCGCGTGCATGCACGGTCTATAACCACAGTGCCAGTGCACATGACCTTGCTGAGTATCATGTGGAAAACCCCTAAAGCCTTTACGAACACAAGCGCAGCTCTGTTCAAGCATCGCCGTCGGGTCCGAACGGCCGCAGCAACGTGTGATTCAGGTTCAGATTGGCGCGGTGGGAAGGCCAAAGATCCTCCTATAGCGCACGCTCTCGTTCAGCTCCAAAAACAAACACGTCTTTGTCTGGGCAGACCTGTGAGGGCAGGCACCCAGAGGGGCAAACAGCCTTTCATCACACACGCATTCATCAGCCAGCGTTTCTTTACACCAGACCTTCATTGTCCGCAGCCATGCTTTTTATTTCATTTTCTTGTGACACGGATGTGACGTAATCCCTTCTTCTCTTTATCCATTTCCCAGAAGAAAATTTGGCTCAGGCGGATCAATCAACAGCCAGCATACACTCAGACGTCCCGATCTGACACCTTAACCATTTTTTTAGTGTTTAGTGTTAGGTATTTTTCCTCGTATTTGATCATTCTAACTATCTCTCCCTCAGCTTTACTGTGTCATTTCAACTTTATTCTCACTAATAAATCACTCTTTATGTCTTTATCCACATGGGCAAATCCCACGTGATCCATAATACTCGTGGAAAAAACCAGTTATCCTCTTATGGATCTGCTTCTCCATATCAATCGACTTAGCTGAAGGGACCTAAGAAGGGAAACTGAGCCTGAACGTTAAATCAGAGACCACCATGTGGGGCAGAAAGGGACGGACAGACCTGGTTCTGGTTCACGTGTGTCGGGCTTGAAGCTGAGGTTTGTTTAGGGCCAACTCGGGTTCATTCGCTACTTTTGTCAGGTCTGTTCAGAGGTTCCAGTGGCCAGTGTCCACACGCCTGCAGTCACTGGACACCCTTAACTGACCATTAGACACACACGCACGCGCCTTTAACTGACACACGCTAGGCGTCACGTGCTGAGCACGCGTGACACACACACACACGGAATTTGTGTGCACCACAGTCCAGTTGTTTCCCTCTAAACCTTTGAAACCAGGTTTACTTGAGCCTGGCTGTTTGTGTTTACTGCTACGTTGCTAAAATGCCTGTGTGTGTGTGTGTGTGGGGGGGGTTCACATCCGATCCACAGCTCTGTGGAAGTTTGTTCATTCGTGTGCGGGATCAAAGCCTGAGCGAGCGTCTGCAGCCTTCATGAGGCAGCTGGAAAACCTCCAGCAGCAGCGGCGGCGCGACGCTGAGCCGCACGCCAGCAGATCGCAGATATCTGCCAACTTCGCAAAGCTCAGTAGAAGAAGAGAACGAGGCCGCGCCGCTTCCGTCGCTCTGAAGGCGACCTTTGAGGCCAAGCTCAAAAAAAAAAGGCTTTTGATTGATTCATTGTAGAATCGGTTGAATTTGATCGTCTGTTCGCTACCTGGACCGTCGGCCCTGCGAGCGTCGGCCGCTGCATCTCGACTCCCGCGCGTCGGGCTGGTGCATCAGGCTTTCTGAGAACTCTACAAGGAGGGCAGCGCGATGAATCGACACACTTATTACCGAAGGCTGACAGGTTTCCTAGAACACGCTCATCTCTCTATCGCCGATGCTAACCTCACAGCTCGTGCGCAGCGTGAACCTCTGTTTCCCACATCCTCCACTGCGCTGAAGATCGAGGCGATAGTGAATGCGATCATCTCCTGGCTGCCTGTACTCCACCCGACTGCCTGCCCCTGATGGCGGTGGTTATTTTTAATTGACATTTCGGGGTGTTTTTTATCCGTGGCCATGTTGCCGCCGTGCCAGGGGAGGCACACACACACACACATGTGCCGGCCTAAGGAGGCCCTGATGGGTGGCGCTCCACCAATGCCAAACATTCTGTGCGTTGCACAGGAATCATGGTGCACACACACACCGCACACACGCGTTGTGGGACATGACAGCGTTGGCCACGGAGCTCCTCGGAGGAGTAAAAGAATGCGGAGTGTCGCTCGCTCACCACGGTTCATCTTACACTCCAAACATCCTGTTTGGAGCCTGATTGTGATTTGGACTCGGTTTATTTCGGCGGATTATTGCGCGTTTGTCCCGGGACCACGTGTGGAGGTCGTGGATATTAGCACCTTTAGGGTTCTCTGGGTTAAAAACGTGACTGTTGACGCAGATTCAAACACCTTTAGACTCTCCGGTGTAATATGAAGGCGAGCATATTGCCGGCGTTTCGGGCCGTTTTCCACAGATGAGTGTTTTCAGCTTTTGAGATGAGAGGCAGAGGAAGGCGGGACCGTCACTCTTCCACATCCACCGATGTTCACTCGGCTCGTCTGCGCGCGTGAGGCTGAAACTGTGGTCAAAGTTGACTCAGACTGAAACAAAAACTACCGAAATCTCCTCAACAAGGTTGTAAATTAACGCGGCGTCGCCAGCAGCTTCGTATGCGACATATTGTGCTTTTACTGTGGCGGTCTCGCAAACATTTCCGGGACATTTCGAACGTCCGCAGCGACGGGATGTTTTGGGAGACTCTCTGATTTATTTACTGAACCTTGGAGCCGACTGTAACCTTGGTGACACGGTGTCATTGCAGTGTTTTCACAGCTGCGACAGGCGGAAAAGTAGCATCCAGATATGCACGGACCTCGGAAGGGGAAGGATCGGGAGGTCTGGCGATAGAGGGAAGCGGCAGGAGAGCTGGGAACGAGTGCGTTGGCAGGCGGAGAGCCCGGCCAGGTTCCCAGCCGATGCTGAGGCGTCAGCGTGAGGAGACGCAGCAACATGTGGAGAATTTAGCCCACCGAATGTCTCAAAGCAGCTTAAACTGTGTGCCAAACACACACACACACACACACACACACACAGGGACACAGGCTTCATATAAGATGTCTACAAGAGGTTCTAAAGTTTCTTTGTAGTTTCTACTTGTGGTTGTTCTGTGTAGATTTATGAGACATCGGTGTGTGTGTGTGTGTGTTTTCCTTCAGTCTTTTGTCGTCTGTAATTTGTCTCTCGTTCTCGTCTGCTTGTGGAGGTTTTGGCGTCTCTCTCTCTCTCTCTCTCTCTCTCTCTCTCTCTCTCTCCCGTCTTGCTGCTGTTCATAACACAGGAAACATAAAGAAGAAGTTGCCCGCAAATTCTCAAATTAAGGAAGAAAAGGAGCGTTTCTGTGTATTCAGAGAGGTTACCGGCGAAAGGAACTGAGCTGTGAGCCGAACGACTTCTTCCGATCAAGTTGATTCACGGAATCCGGCCTGTTGCGTTGCTCAATCCGCAGGACATCTGCTAGCTGTTGCGCCCCTCCGCCCCTCCGCCCCTCCGCAGACACACATGGTTCCTCAAAGATGCTCTTAGCAAGAATCTCATTCAAGTTCTCCAAAAAAACCCTCTAATGAGTCACTCTGTGCTCACACGCTCCCTCGCACGGTTCCACATCTCCAGCGGCCCCGTCCTCCATCTTTGATCCCTCACTTCTTAAAGGTCGGGGGGGGAGGGGGGGGGGGGTGGTGGAGGCTGCATCCACAGGCTGTTTTAGTTGGTGTTTCCAGAGCCACGTTCCTCTGGAACCCTCCCCTTCAGGTGTGACGGCGCTTCAGCCCAAACACCTTTTTCACGGACTAATTTCTCCCCGTACGAGCCGTATCAGACCCTCCAGTGGGGATTTCAGCTCCTGTTTCCAGTTGTGTGTGTGTGTGTGTGTGTGTGTGTGTGTGTGTGTGTGCTGTGCATTCAGCGTGGAGCATGTCCATAGCGTCCACACACTGTCACACAGACTCAGGCTCACTGAGCCCTGGAAGCCGTCCTCGCTGGCCCTCCGCTGCTCTCCATTCCTCCCTCTCTCCCTCCCTCCATCGGGGCTTTTCCTGTCTGGTCTGCTTCCTTCTTTTGCGGCTTCTGGCCCCTCGTTCACCCCCCGCAGCGTTCCGCGCCCCCCCCCCCCCCTTTAGGCTCTTGCGCTGCTCCTGCTCGGCCTCCTCGTTGCAGCACGTTCATTTCTTTCTTTCTTTCTCCTTTTGTCCTCCTCCAGGCGTCCAGCCCCAAACTCACAAGCCAGTGCTCCGACATCCAGGAGGTGCGTCGCTGCAACCGGCTGGAGATGCCCGACAACATCAACACCTTCGTCCTGAAGGTAGCGTCCGCCCCTCCGCCCCTCCGCCAACCCGGAAACCCTAACCCCACGTTCGAGGCGACGTCTCGAAACCATAGCGATTGTGGCCGCTCTTCATTCACCCGGCGGCCATTCCCCCCCCCATCCCCAACAAACCTCAGCTGCCTCAGCGTTACAGCGTCGGCAGGAAGCTCGCCGTGCGCAGACTCTGGCTCTGAACCGTCTGGTTTCCGCAGTTCGCCAGGGCAGCTGGATATTTGAGACGGACAACGACCAGCAGGTCAGCTCCTGGACCACCGAGATCAAGGAATGCGTCAACAACAGGTGAGACGTCCTCCGGCGTCCTTCTCATCCCGCATTCGTGCAGCTTTTATGGCCTCGGGTACGGAATGGGAAGGGTTAGGGCCCCGCCTCCGGCCGGTGGTGGGGTGTGTGTGTGTCCGGCTGTACAGACACACACACCTGCTACAGAACAGTATCGGTTGATCAGGTGGGGGTAAAGCTGCTAAGGTTGCACACTCGGTGTGTGTGTGTGTGTGTGTGTGTGTGTGTGTGTGTGTGTGTGTGTGTGTGTGTGTGTGTGTGTGTGTGTGTGTGTGTGGAGGGGGCGTTTGAGGCATTTTCACATGAGAATCAGAAAACAGAAACACCCAGCATGAGAAAGACACTCATCTTCCTGTTATTCTGCAAGCTCAACTCAGCATTTCAGCAGAATTTGCTTTAGCTTCCCTCTTCACCCTTCCTATTCTGACGCTGTTAGGGTGTGTGTGTGTGTGTGTGTGTGCGTGCGCGTGCGCGTGCGCGTGCGAAGTAGAGAACAGCATGTCCTGGTAGAGACACCGAAGTGGCTTCCTGTCTGTCAGGTGCTGCTGCTTTTAATCTTCAGAATTCTGCTGTGTCGCCCCGCTGCCCCTCCACCAGCTCCTCGGAAGGTTTCAGCGCCTCTTGACCACATTTTCACACACACACACACACACACACACACACACACACACCATCCTGTTTTCCACTCGTCTCTGCAGATGTGAAGCAAACACTACATTACCCACAACCCCCCAGTGGTCCAGCCCACCGTCCAGGCTGCTGGTGCCTTAGAGCAACGTTGGGAGTGGTGATAATCAAGTGTGTGTGTGTGTGTGTGTGTGTTGTGTGTTTCAGGTCAGGCGGGTGCAGATGTGGAGCCCCTCCCCACCACGCCTGACTTCACCGCCCCGGCCGGTCACAGAGGGAGCGCAGAACTAGGCGGTCAAAGTAAGACCAGGAGCTCCCGACCCGGTTCCGGCTTCCTCGGCCTGATTCCGTCTCTCCGCCCGGCAGACCCGGCCTCGCTCCCCCCGCCAGAGCCGGCGGTCCAGAAGACCGACCACTTCCTGTTCTCCTACCCCTGGTTCCACGGGCCCATCTCCAGGGTCAAGGCGGCCCACCTGGTCCAGAGCTCGGGACCGGAGGGACACGGGGTGTTCCTGGTGCGCCAGAGCGAGACGCGCAGGGGCGACTACGTCCTGACCTTCAACTACCAAGGAAAAGCCAAGGTACCGCCCAGAACCTCCAGAACCTCCAGAACCATCAGCTCAGACGCTCCTCCGTGTGTGTGTGTGTGTGTGTGTGTGTGTCCGCAGCACCTGCGCCTCTCCCTGACAGAGTGGGGCCAGTGTCGGGTGCAGCACCTGCGCTTCCCCTCCGTCATGGACATGCTCAGCCACTTCCGCCTCTACCCCATCCCGCTGGAGTGCGGCGCGGCGGGGTGCAACCGCTGTCCAGCTTCGTGGTGGCGAGCGCCAGCTCTCCATCTCAGGGTGAGACGCCGCCTTCGCTCCTGTCTCCATAGCGACGGCTGCCGTTTCCGCCCCTTTAAGGGTTGTCGATACGCACGAGTCACGGAACACGTGGAAGCGGAATACTTCATCAACATCATCATCATCATCATCATCATCATCATCATCGCGCTGACCTGCTCTTCCTCCTCTCCCCCTCCTCAGGCGCGCTCCTCATCCCCTTCTCCCTCCACCGGTGGAGTTCGGAGCCCAGCCTGGCCCGCAGCTCCAGCCAGCCCCCGTCCTCCTGCTCCAGCAGCGCCGCCCCCCAGCCGGGGAGCCAGGGCCTCGGCCGCACCGGCGCCGCCCCCGAGCCTCCGGCGCCGCCGGCGCCCGTCCCGCTGCGTCGGAGCGAGTCGGTGGGGAGGAGGCCGCTGCTGCGCCACACCAGCGCCCACCTCCCGCAGCGGGACTCGGACTACGAGCTGGAGCCCGAGCGGGGGCGCAAGCGGGCCGTGGACAACCAGTACATGTTGCTCTGATGGGACTGGAGCCCGGACGCGAGGGCGGAGACACGCTGGCGCTGTGGGACCCCCACCACCACCACCACCACCACCAGTGGCCTCAGTGAATGTATTTTCGGGAGATTTAGAAGTGTTTTTAGCTTTTAGTTCTGTGTGAGAGACAGCGTCACACACCAACAGCTGTCCTGAAGAAAAAAATAAATATTTGGATTATATTGAGTAGAGAAGAGCCTGATTTAACTTTGGCACTTAATCTGAGCTGAGGAGGACCGCTCAAACACGAGAAGCATATTTAAGACATTTACTCCTCGCACACTCCCACCTCTTTAACGCAAGCACTCCGTTCTAGAGCGCCCCGACACTCTGACACGGCCTCTTTTGTATATACAAGTGCATCTTTTACTAGTTTCCCAGATTATTTTGCGGGAAAATAGGCAGAAGGAGAAGAATCTGGTCATGTTTGGGAGACAGAACACGTTCAAGACCAGGTTTAGAGTCGCTGGAGCCACTGAATGTCGCTCCTCAGCGGCTCCAGGTAGATAGTCCGAGGTAAATCCTTTCAAAACCAATGAAAATGGAGCGACAGAGTGGAGAAAAGTCAGAAAATTAAAAACAAAAAGAAGCAAACTTGCCTCTCTGGGGACAGAGGCTTCGTTCCAAAGAGGGAGGAGGAAAACTCTCAGCTTTCAGACCAAAACCAGGCAGGAAAACGGCAAGTTTGAGCGGAGCTGCATCCCAGAGCCGAACCAGGCCGGAGCAGTCGGATGCTGCCGCGTCTCAACGTGACGCCAGAGCCGCATCGCGCCTCCTCCTGCACAGAGTCGCGATTATTTTTCTAATTTTTCACCCTTTTGTAGAAAGCGACAAGGTTGTCGTTTGTGAAAGCTATTTTTACACTAACATTTTTACACAACCTCTTTGTTTTCAGGGGGTTTTTTAATAGCTCGGAGACCTCAAGTTATTCCGAATCGTGGAATAACTGGTCCTCCAGGGCTTTCATTTGCAGAATTTTGCATTCACACCAGCTTTAAACCGCCAGTTTGAAGCTACCTCGACTCCTTGAGCGAGAACTTTTTTTTCTTTTTAATGAACTGATTTGGAGCTTTGTTGGTGTCGGGGGTGTCCACACCTCCGGGGATCAGGGATCCTTCTTCCTCCTCCCGGGAACACCAAGACTGCTCCACGGCCCTGCTCCAACACTAAAACCAGCAGGGATTTAGATTCACATTCAGTGAGATTTAGCTTAGCGTGACATAAACACAACTCTGTTCTAATCCCTCCTTTTTCTTGTTTCCAGATTTTTTTTTTCTGAGGGGGGGGTGTTTAGGAGAAACGTAGGATATTTTCCAGAGTAAACGTGCCGCGATAGCTCCTCGTTAACCATTAAGCCGGCTTTGTCTGTCAGAGGATTTTTTTTTTTTTTTTTTTTTTTTTTTACAATGGTTGTGTAGTTTCTTTAATGTGTCATTTTTAATCAAGACTGACATTGTTCTGTTTCAAGGGGAACTAAAACAAAGATGTTTTTGGCAAAAGTACGGTTGGTTTTCCCATCTTTTCCACCCAAATCCGTCATACTTCTATCTCGTTTCTGCTAAAGGTGAGCAACGGTCACAGGACAACCCCTTCAACCATCACTTCCCTCGTTTTTCTTCTTAGGTTGTTTAAGAAACCTCAATAGGGAGAATGACTTGTGCGTTTGCCAGAAAGCTGCTGTTGCTTTTCCCCTTTTTCCGGACAGATTCCAGATCGCCCTCCTCCGTCCTCCCCGTGGGCTCCGGCCACACCTTTAATCACACCTGTACCGTCCGTAAATGTCATCTCTTCTCAATACTGTTCAGAGTGTTTAACCTCACACTGTAAACATTCCAGTTCAACCGGGACGCCCCTTCAACAAGAAAAGAAAAACAACAACTTGCTTTTAAAACCTGTCTTTAAATTATATGAAATATATTATCAACTGTATATTTGACCTTTTGTAAAAATAAACCTTATCTTTAAAATTCGACGAACGTCTCCCGTGAGGTTTTTGAAAACATTGGATTTGGACCCACTATTGAGTTGGGAGGTTTCAGTAACCTTTTTCTCTTCCGAGCTTCCGGCTTTGGAAAACCCTCCGGATCTTTCAAACACCCCTCAGACTGCTTCCCCGCAGCTACCGGCGGCGTCACACATTGAAAGAGGCCCAGTGTCAGTTTTTAGGA
>CAAE01012135.1:0-14986 GCA_000180735.1 Tetraodon nigroviridis
CTGTAATTAATATAACACATTATTGTAATCTACAAAAAATAATCGTAGTATCATATATTAGGTAGCGCATTCTATATTCTTACAGTCTACAGAACATCGAATTGAAAAAAAGATTAAAAAACTACAGCAAATGTTTACAAAACACAGGAAAAGACAGTCTTTTTCTATTGTGGTAAAAGATTTTCTAATTGTTACCAAATGTACTGCAGCATTAAGAAGCAATAAGCATGCATAAAAGCAAGCAAAGGCTTGCAAAGAAGATAAGAGAAAAAAGAAAAAAGAAAAAAGACTCACAACAACATACAGTAAAGATACTTAAAAGAAAAAGCAAAGCATAGTAATAGCTATATCAGGTGAGAATGAAAGTTAACGGTATTTGTAAGAGAAAAAGCGGCTGTTACTTACCGTAAGAACTTGTCCTAAGTCTCGCACAATAATGAGGCAATGTGTGGCTCATGGGAGCGAGGCGCAACAGGTGAGAATATGGCTGACAGCACTTGCATGCCGAGACCTGAACTAAATCTACCCAGTGACTATAATGCCAATTTAACACAACTATGACGATTTGACTGTGCAAGGCCAGTTAGAATTTAAAAATATAAAGCAAAATTATGTACGTTTTGTCACAGTATGCATCATTTTTTAAGTGAGATGTACTTTTTTAACATTATCAAGTATATATAATAATAAGCTGCACAATCATGTAGTAAATTATTAATCACCGAAACTGTTTTTTAAGACAGAAACTAATTTTCACCTATATGATATAAGTAATACTCAATTACAAAGCTAGCTAAAGATTTCCAGTGTTCAGATAAACCCATCTCTGTTTCCCATCTTTTTCTCTCATTCTGCTCCACACCACAGAACCTGGACCTCCACATTTTTCCTTCGGATGCTGTTAGTGGTTTCAAGCAAAAAGCTAGTTTAAAGTTTCACACATTAATAGTATGCATTAGAACAGGCACAAGAAAAATAAACCATCATTCGCACTCGTGATCTGGACACAACATGCTCAAATGGTGGAGTGTGTTTTAGCGTAGCTGGCCTCTGGTGCAGCTAAACCATTTTTGATTAATATTCAAAACAAATACAAGTCCCCTGTAAAACACACAGATTTGATCATATTTACGGTAAAACTCTAAAAACACAGTATCTATTGTACTTACACACATTCAATACGGTTATAGCAAATGTAAATGTTTCCATTTTGGAATATGGAAACATTTCACAGTAGGTAAGAGTGTGCTGTGAAAGGTGGATTTCAATGTATGCAGTATATATGAATAAAAAAAAATACCAAGACTCTGAAATGTTACCACCACCTACAGAAAATGAACATGCCGCTATTTGTAGCTAAGGATGAAAATCAGATTTAAAAAAGTGTGTTGCTAATGTTGCTACAAAGAACCCGAAACCTAACTACCTGACTGCTAGCATGGGTTGGGAGGAGCCTGTTTACCGGGACACCACTAAGGCCATGTGTTATTCATGTTAGCAGTTCAGCAGGTGTACTTATTTATGATAATGTTCAACGGTGATTTGGATGACAAAAATCAAGGGTGAGACATGGTCATGTGAGAGTGTAGCACTCCATGCTCAGGACCTGTTCAGACAGTATTGTTCAGTAAATTCTTTCTTGCTTTTCTTTACATTGGGAACTTTCACACATGAGCTGTTTGGTCTGCTATAAATGGATCATCCTTCCATATCCTTTTTTATCCTTTCCTTATCCTAAGTCCTTGCTTTGATTTTTGTTTTTTAACCATATAAAAAGGTTCAAAAACGAACTTCATTTAGACTAAATTCTCCTTAAATTACAAAGGTTGAGCTTGAACAAATGTATCTCAGACTCCACTTTCACTTGATTTGAATACATGTCTGAAAAGGTCTGATGATAATGACTTGCCAATAGTGGTAATGTTTGTTGAAAAATGCACACTCTGTGAAAACACACATGCTGCACAACACACTTGCAGGCTCATACACAAACTAGCTTTCATCAGAAGCATAAAATGGCTGAAGTTCCTTTGTCACATCTTAACATGTCTTTCAGCAAATATACCTTTTTCTCCTCCTCAGTGGCCAGCTGCTGCTCCAGCTGCTGTAACTGTTGCGTGGAGCTATCACACAGCTGGTTGTAGGCGGCTGTCAGCTCATCCAACTGTGCCTCAACATGGGTGCGCTCCTCTGGGGAAAGTCTGGGGAGGACACCATTGGTGTTAGCACAGGTAAGGCTTGTATACGTAACGTGCATTCACTGTAGGAATAAAATGCACATGTATTTCCAACTAAAAACTGGTGTTTACAGAATTAGAAAATACAGTCACAAATTCAGGCCTTGAGCATTTACTCTTTGCAATATTCATGTATGAACTTACATGCTGGCTTGTTTAGACATGAGGAACACTTGAGTGTTTCTTATAGCCTCAGCTACTTCATCTTTCTTGGCTGACAGTTGTTCAGTGATTGCCTGTGAGAACATCCAGTAAGAGCATCAGTTTCTAACTATACAATAAAATATACTGATTTTTCATGTTACAAACAGGAAAATCTGACTTTATTGTTTTCAAACAATGACTATTTTAACTGGTACCTGCTGTGCAGCAAGTGAGGACTCGGCATTGGGGCCCCGAGAACGTTGCTGGAGGCCTTTGACCCAGTCCAGCAGGTCTGAAACTTGGTCCACTCTGGCCTGCTTCTCCTCCTCCACCTCTTTCTGCACACAGACAAAATGTTCCCAAATACTGGTCCGCACTTGTCCTCCATTTTGAATGGTAGCAATAACAAAACCAGTTATAGCCCCACCTCTTCTTCTTCTAATCTCCTCAGTGCATCGCTGATGTACTTTACATGCTGGGTAGTAAAGGTTACCAAGGCTGTGTAGCGTGTGCGTAAATCCATATACTGTGGTGGGATAACACAAATAATTTCAGAAATTAATAGGGGTCATTCAAAAGCAGCAGAGAAATAGGCAATCTTTTATCAAATTATAATTGAAGACTTTTACCTCCTGAGTGATTGCATCAGAGAAAGAGTGCATCCTCCTCTTCTTGACAGGGGATTTGTGTGTAGATTCCACAAGGGCTCTATAGGTCATCAGCTGTAGCTCATAATCCTACAGAATAAACACAAATACAAAGGAGAAAAAAAAAACTTTGAAAGTGAGTTTATCTTGTTCGAAACTATAGCCGATTTCTGCTTACACAGTATGAACGCATTATTTTAAAAAAGCATAAACAACATCTTACCTTTACTAAGGTGCAGTACTGTTTGGAGTGAGTGTGACACTCATTTAGTTTGACCTGGTTCTGCTCGATCTCGGCTACTAATGCCTGAATAAAATTGAAAAATAAAATTGTCAGCCAAATTAAAATGATTCCATTTCCAGACCCGACCGGTCTGGTCTGAGTGCTGATACTAACTGTCTGCTGGGCCAGCTGTTCAGAAAGTCCTTTGCTGTCCGTCTGTCCAGGTTGTGTGTTTTCCTGTCTTTGGGTTGTTTCTTCGATCCAGCGGATGAGGTCAGAATGACCGTCTCTGTACTGCTTCAAGGTGGCACCTAGAGCTTCCAGATCAGTGCGTCTGCAATCAAAGACAAATTCAGAACCATTTATTATGCAGAAGTATTTACCATGAATTCAGACCAAAGCGTTTTAATATCTATCAATAAAATGGATGGACAGATGCATAGACAAGTGAAAATACACGAGGTAACATATTTTAACTTCTTACCTTGTCTCTATTTGTCTCTTGATTCCACTCCACCTCTCCGCCATCTGACTGGCTCTCTCCTGATAGCGTTCCAGCTCGGGGCTGCGATCCGGGTGGAGTCTATTGAGCTGCGATCCCACCTCTTTGGCACGGTCTACTTGAGACTGCAGGGTGTGAAAGATGTCCTCGTGCTCCCCGAGCTCATCCTGCCACTTCTGGGTTTAAAAAAAAAAAGGAGAGAAAATTGAGAGCTCTGACAGCATTTCTCTTCAGCGATGATTAGACGTCAGTGGTTGCGTTACCCCGAGCTGATCCCTAAGGCTTTTAATGGCTGTGATGTCAGCAGGGACAATATCTTCTTCACTAAGCCTGCTCTCATTTTTCCTGACTTGGCTCTCTGCTTCATCCAGGTTGTGGATCAGGATATCTATTGTTTTTAACCTGAGGAAATAAAAGAAAGTAAAGAGTAAAGCAACATTTTATTTTTAAATGAAAGGTCTGAGAATAACAGAGGGCTAAAGAACCTCACTAACTTTTCTAGGTAGACAGATGACAAATTGTGCAGCTTGTCTCTCTTTTCCATGGCATAACTGAGTTCAGATCGGAGAGCAGGGATGCCTGGGGACGTCGGCTTCTCTCCAAAGAAATGAATGCAACGACGAGATAGGTCACCCACACTGGAGCATAGGGAATCGAGCTCTGATTGCAGTTTCTAAATGACAAGCATGAAAAGGGAACAAGTAGAGCTTTTGTTAAATATTAACATA
The DNA here is from genome assembly GCA_000180735.1 of Tetraodon nigroviridis. Classification (NCBI taxonomy): domain Eukaryota; kingdom Metazoa; phylum Chordata; class Actinopteri; order Tetraodontiformes; family Tetraodontidae; genus Tetraodon; species Tetraodon nigroviridis. The sequence goes on from CAAE01012135.1 coordinate 4,482, forward strand.
ATGAATGCTGCGGGAACTATCATTAGAAAACTGATTAACAAATTAACTAATAAACACAGCTAACAAAAGAATCTACTGGTTAAAAATAAATAGCCAGATTACTGACATTTTTCTGAGCTCTTTGATGAAACTTAAGTTATTGAATTTAGATGAATAAAATGAACTGCTTTATCAAAGTGCTTCCTTTGCAATTTAAAAAGATATCATTCTTTCGCAAAACTGTGTAATGCAATAATATAGCAGGTTATTTTGTAGATCACATGTAACATCAGAGATGCAGATGGAGTATTTGTGTTTTTGGAATTTTAAATTAAAAAAAAAAAATCTCATATCACATTAAGTTATTTGTGTTCATTAGAAAATTATGCAAAATCCAAACAAAAACCATGAGGATTTTTTTGTGTCCGGATCACAAGAGTAAATAAAAATAAAAGGATGAGGCGCATTAATCCCAGCACAGAATAAATACATTTATAAAGTATAAAAAAAAGTGTTTAATGAATATAGTTCTTTTTTTTAGATAAAAAGTACAGTATCAAGCCCGAAAATATTTAGTTAGAATTTGTATTTTTTTAATTATAACGTTAAAAAATGTAGTGCCCTTACTTGTCCTGGCCAACAGGTGGCGTCCAAACCTACCTTTTGTGCTTGAATGTGATGAATGACGTCAGCCCCATCAGCTGACAGACGGCTGGTGGGCGGAGTCTCAATAGCTGTCATCAGCCTCTGCTCGGCCTCCTTCAGTTGCAGTGTGATATTCTGCAGCTCCGACAAATACGCGCGAGACACCGACTCATCCTTTTCCACTGAAACAATACAGGAAATGATAAAACAAAAAAAAATTATTTTCAGCATTACATGCAAATTTTATGTTGCATTAAACTTTTCTGCTTCAAAGGTAAGTGCGCATCCTTTCAGTCTCACCAGTCTCCATGTTGAGCACAAGGTTCTGGCAGTGTTGCTGGGCCTGCTCAGCGTCCTCCTCCAGCTGACGCCTTTCACCTGAGGTGAACACGGTGCTCTCTTTGCTGTCAGACAGGAAGTCGGCCAAATGTGACTCCAAGTGCTTCAAGAGCTCCTGGCGTTCTGCAGGAGCCTGACGGCGTACCTGAGCGTTGACAGGTTGAGAAGAGAATGAACAAAACCAAAGACTGACGGAAGAAAATTTGAGTAACTGCTGAAACACATCTACCTATAGTCATACCTTGTCCAGATTCCATCCAGAGATGTTTCTGATGTCTTTGAGCAGGTAGTGCCATGACACAACACTCTTCATGTTAACATGTTGTTGATGCCACAGAGACATGACCTTCTGGTACAACTGCTCTACCCTACATGCACATGCACACACAGACGCACACAAAACAGTCGGATCATTACTGTGACTCCCATCCTCAAACATCGTTCATTATAAATGTTCCTGTCTGACTTTATTTGCCAAGAAGTCCAAAAAAGCTTTAAAATATTCAATCACACTTTTTTATGGCATTTTAATAGGATATCAAGGAGAAAAACTTTGTAGGAGGTTAGAAAGATGCCTAACAAAAACTGTCCACTGATCTGATAATTTCTTATTAACCTTACAGCATTATCAAAATATGTTTTCCTTTCTTCCTTTTTATTAGCAGGTTGTAAATCGCTGTAACAGTACAGAGAGACATTTTTTTTAAATATGACAATGATAACTCAAATTTCGCTGTTACTGTTTCCACAATGTGTTCAAAGAGGCTACCTGCTGGCTGCATTGATGGCCTCCAGGTTAGGAGGTGGGACAGTGAAGCACACTGAAGGCACCATGGCCTCATTCCCTGTGGGACTGATCACCTTCCACTTGGTCCTCTGAGAGTTGTCTTGCAATACACACTCCTCACCCCTATTTACTGTTATCTGAGAACGGACAGATGAACAAGATGGATGGAAATAAAGTGAAACAGACAGAAGTACGGGTTCATGGACAGATGTTGGGAAGAACAAAAAAATGGTGTGAAAACAAAAGAAAGGTTGATGTGGGGGGGGGAAGAAAAGAAATATAATTAGAATTAGGGAGAGAAAAAATTTAAAAATAAAAAAAAACAAAACAAAAAACAAGTAATTCCTTACGCAACACTAAACAGGTATTTAAAATTGAAGTACTTTTAGAAAGTTAAATCTTTTGGCTGCGGTGAGAATTAAGAGCCAAAGCATAAGCCTTACAGGAAACAAAAACTGAAAGTAAAAGTAAAAATAAACCCTGAATTACAGAGAAGGCAAGGTCAGAAGTGTGTGGTCAGGGTTTAGGGTTGCAGAGTTGCGGTTACCACCACCCCCAACCATAGCTCACACACAACAACTACAGTATACATCAGTAAACTGATGAAATGCAAGATGAACATTTTCACTTGTTACTGTCTGACGAAATGAGCCTCGATGTCAGAGACTGAAAACAGCTCAGTTTCGTACCTGCATCAACGGTTGTCAATTCACAAATTTTTTTAAATTCAAAAAATTAGGAATTATGGACACTGAACACATAAAACAACAAATACCTTTAAATCAAATCTTAGAAACCTTTAGAAATATACTTTCTTTTCATTATCCTTTGCCTAAAACCAAAATATAAAATGGTTTGGCAGAAAAGGTTCTGTCTTCATCTCAAGAGCATAATAATCACAATAATGAGAGTATCAGTCTGCAGCGGAGCAGCAGCAGGCGGTAAATGTGTGCAGTTTACAAATCTGAGGTGACAGAGGGAGAATATAGGCAGCTATACCTGAACGTTTGTCTTGCCAGCCCAGCCGACAGACGGGAGGAGGAGTAGAGGGAGAAGGGAGTGAGAACAACAAACAAGGTCGATGTGGGAATGGAGAGAAGGAGGGGAAAGGAAAGTGAGGTAGAAAAAGATTACTTTGGTCATCTTCAAACTTGTCCAGAGGTTTGACTTGATGTACAATTATCAGTATATTAACTTTTAGTTTAGTACTTTCTTTTTTTTTTCTAGAACTGATTAATTGATGGACAAACCCAAACGGCCTTTTTACCCAAATACAAACTGATATAGCAGCTTTTGGTGGAAATGACCCTGTTAAATCTAAGACAGGATCAATCTAAGCTCAAAAGAGAGCAAAGAGATGATGTATTTGATATATTACCCAAGGACATTCCAGTTGGGAGGATGAGGGAGTAGCAGATAATTCTACGCATTTACTTTCATTTTAATTCCACAAAAATGGCAGTCACCAGACAAGAAATGAACAAAACAACAGAGCACAAAGTATGCAAAGCTTCTCTCTAATGGTGTCAACAGCTCTGCATTTTTATGATATCAGAAAAAAAAATGCAAAAAGTTCGATATTTAATTAATTCTTTAGCAATATATGATGCAACAAACAGAGGGGACTGCTGTAAACCACAAATGACTGCAAAATTTTTAAACGGAGTAACAAAAAATAATGTAGGCTAATTTTTCAGAATGGCACCTAGGCTGGGATGAAAATCCCAAACTCACATATAACTCATCAGTATGAAGACAAAAAATAAAAGGCTTTTTGAGAAACAGCCAAGAAATAGGGCTTGGAAAGGGAGTGCAGGGCAGAGAGGAAGTGGTTGAAGGTGAAGGTAGAAACAATAGGATGAGGTCAGCGTCAAGCTCCTACCATACAGAGCTGTATTTTTTATACTTATGTTCATTTACTGACATATAAACGCACAAAAACCGTATTCATTGAATGCACAACATAAAGAATCTTATACCTCTATCTGCCTGTAGTCACAGATGGCTTTAATGAGTGTTGTGCTTGCCAGGGGGGTCTCTGCACCGCGGGGGGAGAGCTGCACTACGGTCTTGGCTCGACCCACCAGGCTGGCCACGGTGCTCCGGTATTCAATCAGCTGTTCCTTCTCCTCCTGTTCACAAATGGAATCAGCACATTATCAAACAAGGATTTTGCCATCTAGCTATGATGGATTTTAAATGTCTTTTAAACCGTTGACTACTCTGTTATCTAAAATGTCAATGTTTATCTGAACAGAAAAATATACTTAATTTTGCTTCTAACTGTACAAGTTGAGCTTGTAGACATGTTGAAAAAGAATTTTTAAAAAAGACTTACACCATTTACATTTTGTGCAGTTGATTATTAGGAAGATTTATCTTGGTGTAATGAAAGACTACCAAAATTCGCAAAGTACAACATAAATATAAAAACACAGATATCAATAAATGTTTGGTTTGTTATGGTTTGGTGTTCATGGTGCTAAAATACCAGCCATCCGTTAGAGGATTATAGCTGATACCAGAGGCATATTCCAATGCAATAATATTTTCATATATTATTCCTGTGCAGGAAAATACTTAAGATAGGCCCAGATGTTAACAGCTGCTTAATCTGAAATAGCTTCTAAACAGACTTAAAAGTAATAAACTGTAACTTCATCATCATGTATCAGCTGTACTGTATACGCCACCATTGAGTCCTGCAACAGGTCCTCCAGCTTGCTCAGCCTGCTGTTCTTGTCACAGGTGTACTGTCTCTTGATGGTTTCTTGCAGCTGACGCAGGTACGCCTCACATTCCCGAACGTCACTTGAGAACTAACAGGACACAGAAAACAGTCAACCAAAGTTAACAAAACTGTGTCAGATAAGATTCCAAACAGCTAATTTAATATAAGCAATGACAACAGCGATGACTGAGGTGTCGCCGTAGGATTTAAAAGCACAGGAGTTGTGATCAGGAGCAAAACATTGTGGATGTAGTTCCTGTCTTTCACCTGGAAGTATGCACTGTTGTCTTTCAGATGCTCCTCCACGCATAAACACAACTGGTTCACCCACTGCCACTGTGTCTGCAAGGCTGCGCTGTAAGCCTGGTAGCGTACAAAAAAACACAGGCAGCGACACTGACATCACAGACGCCAGTACTTTCAACTGTTCTGTTCAAGCAGCAGTAATATACAATACGGGGAATTACAAGTATATGTGTCTTTTTTCACTTCTCAGCTTCCGTTGGAAGCTGTTAAAATTTATCTTCAATCCCATTTCTATAAAATATAGTATAGTAAGAAAGGAAAAAAAAAAAACATACTAGTCAAAGGCATGTAAGAAAGATATTAATCTATATTGTGAAACAATTTAGTGTTATCTTTTCCCAAGAGGCTTATTCAGAATGGCCGAAGCAGAACGGTACCTCTACAGTCTGTTTGGCAGGATGGTTCTCCTGACAGAGATGATGGGCTGTTTCCTGCAGAGAATGCATCACCTCTTGTTTTGCATCCAACTCTAACCTCATTTCCTTTAAACACAAAGAAAAAAACAAATACAGATTTCAAGGATAGAATGCAAATGCTAAATCTAAATGTATTCATTTATCTGTTATTTTGATTGTCAAAGAAAGATCATACATAAATGCTCATCATATGCAGAAGTACATACAAATAAATTTAAGAAAGCTAGGGTTTAAATGAAATTTCCATTTTTTATGTCTACATACGCTGTATAGTTCTTTCTTGGCACTCAAGTTGGGGTTATTGTCACTCCAGTCAAAGGCGATCTCTTCCTCCTCCCTTTCGTTGAGCCAGATCAGCTCCTCTGTGCAGCGTGACACAAAGCCATGCAGGGTCTCCAGGCTCTGCAGGCGCCATGACGAATGTTCCTACGGTAACCACACAAGCAAAGCATAAACATAATTTTTCTTGCCTAATGAGATCCAAAGTAAAACCTAGAATACCTAAAAAAAAAATTCAAATTCAATAAGAAACACACTTAAAACACACTGACCAGTAATTTGCAATATTGGTGCTCCAGTTTGGCCAGGGTGTCAGAATAACTGCTTTTAAAGTTTGGAGAAACTTTAGCCTGTTGGAAAGGACACGATTCACAATTTAATTACTTACACGTGTGCATGCATGAGTGCAAGTGTGTGTGTGTGTGTGTGTGTGTGTGTACCTCATAGGTGCGTGCCTCCTGTACACCACTCATGAGTTCTTTCACTGCAGTGTGTATGGTGTTGTGCTCCTGCAAGTTGTTTTCCACAGTGGGGAGGTCTGCACCCCATTCAGCCTGATCCAGGAGCTCCTGGAAACAACAACATAAAGATCAACACAACTCAAACAAAACACACCAAAACACCCCTTGTTCAACTCTTTCCCCTTAATTTTAGTCTTCTCTTGGTTAGTTGTTTGGGAATAAAATGAAGAGATTGTTGTTCATTCTGCTATCACAATTTCCAATAATAGATTAAAGATTTTAAACACGAATTTATTCATTCCATAAGAAAATGATGGGATACTTTAAACCAAGTGGACCACAGAGACCCTATATAAATAATATCTGTATAAATCTTTTAAAGAAGGCTCTAGCAAAGTAAGGAGCCTATTGAAGTTGGAAAGAACAATTAGATGCTGTCCTTTATGTCTGTGACTGACTGACCTGTGTCTCCTCCACCCATCCAAGCAGTTCGTAGATGAACCTCAAGCTGCCTTCATCTTCTGAGGAAGACATGGCCACCAGCTGGGAGCGAGCCATAGGCCGCCGCAGGAGCGCCGCGCCAACTGCTCCCACAGTTCCTAGTAGGGTTTGTCCCAGTGTCAGTCCACTGTCCATGGCTCTCTGGCTAGTGTGTTCTGCCCCAGTGCTGCTCAGAGACTGGGAAAAGTGACCTTTCCTGTAGATGCTGGAGCACTGCAGCCTAAGGGAGACCAGCTCCTCCTGAAGGCAGGACACTCTGATAACGGCGAAGATTAAAAAAAAGTTAAATTTCCCATCTCGGTCAAGGGTTAACACAAATCGGTTTTATTTTAGGTGATTAAAGAACCACTGAGTTAGCATCGTTCATTAGCATCTCTGCACATTTACCTGAACGCTAGCTGATCCACTTGGTAATATTTTTCATCTCGGAGCACTTTCAGCTCCTGGTTGAGCTGCCGGTTGAGAGCCTCACAGTCCTGCAGGTAGCAAGCGAGCTCTCTTTCACATTTCACAGCCTCACCGTTCTCTATTCGGGACATGTCCTGGAGACCGATGGAGAGAAAATTCAGCAGAAGAGTCAACAAACATGTTAAAAATCAGGGATATCGATAAAATTCTGCAGAAGTTAAACCACATGCAACTAATGTGAAAGAGGAAAAATAATAATAATTAAAAAAAAATACAGTTGTTAAAGAGAGTAGCTTGCTTTTTAAGTTATAGACATGATCCAAAACTTTGTGCATGTGTGTAAAAAGTTAATAAGAAACAACTTTTGAAAGATATGATAAGGGTGCTCACAGCCTGGAGGGTGTTCTTAGCCAGGGTGAGTTTCTCCTCACATTCCAGGGCCATGTTCTGGACTTTATTGGCTCTCTGAAGCAGCAGTTCTAGTCTGAAACACCAAGCATGTACACACACACACACACACACACACGCACACAAACAATAGTTTTAAGTGTGGATGTCCTACCGAAGACTTCAAAGACAGGTAGCTGGACATTTATTCAATCAGACAAAGAGTCTGAAATGTTCTTTCCTGTGTGGTGAACTCGGTGTGCCTTAAGTGAGACGTCTGTGTGTCTAACCTCCACGCTCAGGATCATTAAGTGACTGAAACAAAAGTTGCAGTATGTGACCCGTGTGTGCGTGCATCTACCTCTCCACAGCCGGCCGTAGAGCTTTCTCTCTCTCCAGCATCTCCAGGATGAGTTTACCCCATTCTTCCTCCAAGTCATTGGGATGGAAGCCCTGAGGAAGCCTAATACGACCAAACTCTATCCAAGCCTGGACACACACACACACACACATCGCATTAATGCATTTTGAATTTGTAAAACCACTGTCCCTCTACAACGCTGCATACACAATAAATAATAATGACTAAAATGGCCTCTATTCCACCAGATTCATACATGTATCTATGATAAATTCCAAAAATACGCCAGTGATTTCAGCTGAGTAGAGACAATGCAACAACCGTTATATTCTCGACTAGACAGTTTTCAGCATTGTTAACAGCAAAAACCTTGAGCCAAACAAGAACACAATAAATCCTCACTGAGCTGTACCAAATACAATCGGTCTTTCCGCATGTGTAAACTCTTCCATTTCTACAGTCTGCTTTTCTCAGGAGTCCCCAATCGTGCAGTGATCCCTCACTCACCTCCAGCAGCTTGTAGAGATGTTCGATATGTCCTTTCTCCACTTCTTTTGCAGGAATCTCTGTCTCTTTGAAATGGACGTATTCGTTGTAAAGTGCCTGAGGGAGGACAAAGGTTACAGAGGGTTGCTGTGAGATCTGTATTGGTGTAGGCAATATTGGAAGTCAAAAATCAAATTGAAATTGATGAATTAAACACTTGAAACGACATCTTTACCTGCACTAACTTCTACTCTACTTCTTTAGATGGGTTATATTATTAATATTATTAATATTATTATTATTTTATACTGGATACTCACCTTGAGTTCAGCAGGGTTTTGTGGAAAGGTTTTGTTGGCCATGAGGGCCGTATGCTGGTGACTCCACTGGAGCAGAGAGGAGAACCTGGACTGATACTGTGACCAGTGTTTGTCCACATCCTGGTGACAGAGGCAATAAAACTGTTGTTGCTGGGATACGTTAGTTACAGGTTCAATTAAGCAGCAGGTGGTGTGTGTTGAGGTGGAGTAAAGGGTGCAGGAGAATGAGACCTACATTTACCGCGATGCCTTCTCCTCCCTCGGGGATTTTAGGAAAGGCGTCATAGATGGAGGAAACATAGGTGATGACGGACTTCTCATCGGGTGATGGAACATCCACATCTGTTTAGAAAAGTAAACAGCATTTTAAATTGTATTACGGTTTTAAGAACCTTTTGTTTTTATAGTGCCTTTAAATCTTTTAGATTATTATTGACCAATTGTGATCAAAAGCTGAGAAATTATTAATTAAACACACATCTACAATTATAGATGTGCATTAAAATCTGAATTTTAGTGTTCACCTTAATTAGAGCGTTCTCTGTGGTAGAATTAATCCCTTACAAACTATACAAGTGGAAATAAATTCTTGGATTGGATTATTTTTAGTATTAATTCAACAATTATAAGGAAAATATTTGATATTTTTTCCTGCTCAGGTTTTTATTACGAATCATTGGACACTGTCGGATTATGAATAAATCCATTGCTGTATTGCGTTTAAAGGTCTTACCCTCAGCGTCCAGAAGTCTGGTCACTCCTAGCGACTCGGCAATCTCAAAGGCCTGCTCGAGGTTCTCCTGATTACTTTGCTGTGACACCATTTCCATGTCAATCAGGTCTGGCCTAAAATTGGTACAGAAGACGGTGTGTAATTCATTCATTAATGGGTACAAACTGATTTTGATGTAAAATAATGGTTCCATTATAGCTATGCTAGCTCTGGAACCTGTATCTGTGCAGAAGAGCATTGAACATGCGTCCGTCGCTCCAGCATGAAGTGAAGTTGGCACAGCGGAGGCCAGGGTAGCCTTCTGTCGCCTGCTGACTCCATATTAGCAGCTTCTCTTTGGCAGTGAGGTCACTGGACTCGCCGCTCACATAAATCTCTGAAATCTGTACAGAAATAAACAACATGAAGACCAAAAAGGCCAAAAGTTTAGTTTAAAAAGTTTCATTGATACTAAAACATGAAAGTGAAGGTAAATTTATTGTGTATTACGATTACTTTGGACTAGACCTTTTACTCATGAAAAGGCCAAGGTTGCCAAAAGAAAGTCAGTATAATTCTGTTATAAGCTACTTTACTGTTGTAATAATGACATGAATATGAATATAACATCTTCTTTATGTTGTCTGTGTAGGCTCTTCATCCTTCACATTCATACTATATTATTTTGTTGAAGCAAAATAGTATTACATCTTTTTCAGCTAATTTGTTCACATTTTAATGTAATACACGCACGATTTTCAAGTTAAACACTTTACTATAACCTCGAGTGAGGTTAATAATGCAAATAAAGTGATGATCCGGGCACTAGACAGAACTAGTTGAGTTCTACTTTATATTCACTAATCCCATCTACAAAAAATGTTTAACGAAAGGAAGAAGCCCCCTGTGGTGAATAGTTATCTTGATTTAAAGCACAAAAAAAGGGACTTTTACATTAATTCTGTGTTCCTCAAGCCTAAACAATGTGGCAGCAGCAGCAAGTGTTTACCAAGTGAGATGTGCTGCAATAAACACAGGCAGACAACGGTGCCAGCTGCAGCCTGGCGCAGAGAACACTACAAACGATGGCGGCTGCATATGAAAAGTGCCTGGTGGTTTGCTGCATCACTGCAGAGGCTGCAGCGGCCTTCCCATTTTCAAGGTGAAGGAGTACTGAGCGGATCGTTCCGAGCACAAAAACAGTTCGCATGGGTGCTGTCAGAGATCCAGATCTACACGACATCATCATCATCTCTTATACTTACTTATACCCACGGAGATTGTTTCTGGGTGCTTTATCTAAAGTGCTCAAAACATTTACTATGATCACCTGTCATAAAAATGAGAAAACATAGGCAAGTCAAAAAAGTTGTGCCAAACTAAAAGG
>CAAE01012139.1:2204-19220 GCA_000180735.1 Tetraodon nigroviridis
TGGCTTTGCATTGTAACTCAAAAAACTTTTTTTTTTTTTACTTTACAATAGTAATATAGTTAAACCGCTGAGGGCTAGTATGAGTACACACACACACACCTACACACACACACACACAAACACACACATGTGCAACATAAACACAATCAAAACTTAGCAGTAACGTGAGAGGAAAAGATCAAAATGACAAAAGAGAATGGCGCTGAGTCAGGAGGGCTGAGGCGATGAGGAAAGATTGAAATACTAAACAATGGCTCTCCTGTGGATAAAATACAACTTCAGTTGACAGTGAAATGGAGGGAAAAAAGCAATAAAAACATTTTAGATGCAGGTTAAAGAAAAGGCTAACATTAACTTGGGAAAGAATAAATCAATATTTTTTGCTTCTGGGTTCTGATATGTGAAGGTTTAATTGTAGATAGGATCTACCGCCTCTCCTCATCATACGATCTAGATCTTTACTTGTACTTTAGGAACATAAGTGAGTCAGTGCCCACACGAAGAGAGAGACTAATATATAAACTAACTGGGGAGCTTGTAACATTTACAGCAAGGCCAAAGGAAGTGCAAGAGCATGCCATACAAGCTTCTTTATATTCAATTAATGGACAACCTCCACCTAGTGCTGAAGACAGGTTAACAGAAGGTCAGCAACTCCATTTTATGTGTGAGTAATAAAGGTATTAATCCTCCCACATGACCCAGAAATATCAGTGCTTTTACTTTCCAATGAGAAGTAAAAATGCTGGCTATTACCGAGGTGTCCTACAGTTATGTTGTTGCTTTCTAGTAGCTATGAGGACTGCCAGGTTGCCTTATTATAAACTTGGTTAGATGTTCTCAAGGACAAGAGTAAATTGTAGAGATCAGTGATTCAGAGGGTTTGGAAATATGTAAATCCACAGAATTCTGGATAGCTCTGTCTGGGGCTTTGTGCTTTTTTGAGGCGGTAAAGACACACAACCACAGTTTGGACCTGGGCCATTTTGACATAAAACGTTTAAAATATGTTGTCACCACTCCTCTTTGTTTTTTGTGTTGAAAACCATAAATGAGGGTGGACATCAACGACAGACTGCTGTTATGTTCAACCTTTCAGAGTTTTCTGACAAACAAAAAGGTTTTCAACAGGGGCTCCATAAAGAATTAGAAGCAAAAGTGAGAAGAAGGTTCACATGTACAGAAGATGAGCTTCACAAGAAGCATTTAAAATTGAAGTCCTGAAATGTCTGCCATCTTTTTGCAGACCTATGTTTATCTTCACTTCCCAAAATCTCTTCACTGCAGGCTTGCCAAACACACCTTAATACCACAGCGACATGATTAATGCATGACCCTACACATGGCCTCCCGTAATTGTGTGAACTAGCCTCACGGGCACTGACCCCCTGATGGGCCGTGTTGGACATCTTAGATGGCTAAAACTGAGTGGAACAATTATTAATATTGTAATCCTGTATCAGACCTAAGGAATTATGCATGCACAGCAGGGGGCCAGATGTAAATAATGCATGTAAAGAGAGAGGATTCTACCTCTTGGGCATTCTTACTGCACTAGCTCTGTTTTTTTGCCGGTATCAGACGCAAGAGTTTATGATGTGCACTGGCGAAAGCAAACATAAAATCAGTCAAGTGGTATTAAACCACAAGTCAGACAACATGCTGCTTTGTACACACGCTTTAGCTTTGTGATGAAAAAAAGCACAGCCAATCAGAGAACATGGCAAGTGAGAAAATATTCTGATGCAGAATGTATAGGTAAAAAATACTTCCATCATAAAATTAACACCGAAGCTTTAAGGTCTTTTTGGTAAGATGTTTGAAATGTCAGACAACATCACTGGACACAAGCTATTACTTTTAATTCAAAAGAAATCTGAAAGCTCCCAAAATCATGTAACATGACATCAAATACAATAATAACTAACAAATAATGCATTGAAATAAGACTATTTTCTAACATCAGTAGCGATTAAATTTTAAAGGCGACTTTCATATGAATAATTCAGGCAACTAAAACAAACTGATTCACTCTGGATCCCAGAGTAGACTATGTGTTAATCTGGACTGGTTTAAGTTTTCTTTTGAAAACGTTTCGCCCTTTATCCAAAAGCTTCATCAGTTCCGATCAGGCTGGGAGCAGAGCTTGAAGATATGGCCTTGTTGACCATTGACATGCTAATGTCAACTGAGAGTCCTTCACATTAGCATGACGATGGTCTGGATGGACGTCTGAGGGTTGTTAGCAGGGTCGTTCTCCTAGTTTCGTTTTGGGTGTTTTCCTTTTGTCCGCTGGGTCACATGGTGATGCAACACCAGGTCTGGTGAAAATGTGTGACCTTTTTTGTTTTTGTAACGAGTGGAGGACTGCCTTGTACACGGGTGAAAGATAACGTCTAAGTCCGCCACCTCTGTTCAAAGATGGTTTTTCCAGCTTTACATGGAAGGCTTCCTTAACGCCTCTCTCAAACCAGCAATCTTCTCTTGCCAGGACACGCAAGAGAAGTCCACAAGGGCTATATCTTAGGGTTCACAGCCTGATCAGAACTGATAAAGCCTTTTGGATAGAAGGCAAAACATTTTCAAAAGAAAACTTAAACAAATCCAGATGAACACAAAGTCTACTCGTGCATAACTATGACCTGGATGACTGAGAACCTACACAGACATCTTCACTCTGGATGCTTTGGATTATTTTTGTAAGAAAATCTGTTTGCAATGATAAATATTAACAGAACAAAAATATAAAGGCACCAATTCTCTAATGCGGAAAGAGTCAATTATTCCAAAAAAGTGACTGGTGACAAAATGTATCCAGAAGCTGCTGCTGTCCCCTTCTTGAGATGCAACTATCTCCACGACATATGCCTCATCTCATCACAACATTAGCTTTGAAAGGGACTCCAAACAAAAAAGAAAAAAAATCTTTTTTTGAATGTAATGTAATTTAGCCTGCAATGTCAGCCTGCTTGACAGCTGCATCCATCATTGTCAACAAAGGCCCCATCAGAGTCAGCCCCAAGGCTTCGCTAAAGGATACTTGAATTGTGAATGTCTCACTCAGGTGTCTGAAGTCATTGTGGGGTGGGTGAGACGAGTCTAAGTGGAAGTGGCAAGGAACACCATGCCCTGCTTATTTTGCACATGGAAAATCTCAGAGTGGAAGTGGTAACAGGGACTGAACTTAAATTTTTGTTTTAATGTATGTCTCACCTCAAGAAACCTTTGACTTTGAGGTTAGCAGCCAAGGTAAAACTGAACCGTCTGCCAGTGCCCCTTCAAAAAAATACAATAATAAACAAACCCAAACAACCTTTTGCTTAAGGTTTGTTTATATCTGGCATTTAAGCAGGATGATAGTAAGTATACTGAGCAGGAAGTCATATCATCACATTTCCTTAGTGCATCTCATTAGGATCAGATGAAGGCTTCGATCTTCAGGATTTGTGGCTACTGCCTGATGTCTGTCATTTCTCCCCCTCCCACATTTTAAGATTAAAAAAAGAGGGACATCAAATGCTTTTATTTGCCTTCTAGCACAGAGACTGGCATTTTCACTAATCAGGCAATTAAATCCTGTTTAGGCCACCAGACCTTCACAGGCTCACTGCCAGCAATTCACAATGAGACCACAGTCATGTTACATCAACAATAATGCGTCATTCTTTGATATTATTATTAGTATTCTACTACTATTATTACTGGTCCATAGTATTACTCTGACAAACAGGGATGTGACAAACAGAGAACAAAACAAAACAAAAAAACCCCCACCAAACTGCATTAGAGGTGTTAAAAATGCTTAGTCTGCCTTTAATAACGTGGTGTGTCTAGATAACTGAAAACAAAACAAGCAATCTCTAAACAACAGATGAATAAAATGATCAACGGTTTGATTGCATGGGATTAGTATTATCAGGGGACGCCCGTCCTTCTGCAAAAATGTGGCAGATTTACAAAGTAGAGGCGTGGACACTCCTCATGAGATTATATTTATCAGCTCCACATGATTACTATTAATCACTTGATCACCTCGGGGAACACTGGCCCTCTGCGCAATGCAGATTCTGTCGGAAAGAATCTGAACAAATTGTTTTGATGTGTTGCAGAATGCCACACATTGTTATGTTTTATGGTCAAGTTGTTTGTCACTACAGCAATGACAAAATTCAGAGAAGCAGAATAAATTTGTTCTATGAATATGTAAATAATGAATACATTAATACAGAGAACTGAATTTTTTTTGATGTGGTGTTAGTATTCAATTTGGCTGTTTAACAGTGTTGTGAAGAAAATAACATTTTACTCCAACTGAAGAGCAGGAAACTATTCATCCTCCCTGGATTATCTTTTCTATCAGTTGTGTTTATATATTTTTAAACTAGGTAGCAAAACCTAAACCTAAACTAAATCCATGAGGGCTCTTGACTCTGGAGTGTGCTTTTATTTTTTGATAACGTTTCCCTCTGGTTACATCAGTTACACTTTTACAGATTTACTTTCCATTCATCCCTCACTTGGCTTTGGTTGGATGCTCAGGTCTCAGTATTCTGTGTGCATGTTCATTGTTTTATTGGTGACAAAAATCAAAAGAAAAAGACTAAAATGCATGAGCTGGTTGTGAGATCAAGCTTTTGTTTGCTGGGAAAAATGTAAATATGTTTGACAATTTGCTGCCAGAATTTTATTGAATTAAGTAATCTTACTGTTGACATGAAAAATGTAATTAATAATCAACATCCCAGGCTGATGCATATTTGGCATTCTTATGAAATCAATAAGCTTCAGGCAAAGCTTGTTTTTTCCAGGAAAGTGTGGTCCTCTGAGGGGCAAGGGTATATTATTAGATTTCTCTAAGCTATATTTGGAAATATGTGCAGGGATGATGCTGATGCAGATGATTGCGTTTTTACCGGTGGACTTCGTGAATTGTGATTTTTTTTTTGAAACATGAAACACGTGGATGGGTGTATTGTGATATCTAATATTTCTGATAACATCAAATTAGAGATTTCTTTCTTTAATGAGTCAATTTAATTACTACCAGACGAACGAAAAAGTACAAAAACACCTGCCAGGAGAAAGAAGGGGGAGGGGCGGGGCGAGACCACGAGACACAGGTGAAAGGTATCCGGCGATCACCGCACAGGTGCCACGCGCGGCTGCTTTCTTTCCCGGGCCGCGTGTTTTGGACTTTTGCCGTTCGTCGCGTCGTATTCTCGGGCTGACGAGGAGCGACGAGCCCCTGACTGCAGCTCCCGATCCGCAGGTCCACGGCCGAAGAAATGAGGACCTGTTTGAAGTCCTGGTCGCCTCTCGTGGGTCTATCCCGCTGTTGGAGCTGCGTGACGAGCCGAATTCCGTCAACCTCCTACGCCCTGCGGTAAGTAATTATTATTATTATTATTATTATTATTATTATTATTATTATTATTGTTGGTTGTTGTTGTTGTTGTTGTTGCTGCTGCTGCTGTTGTTATTACGTAGTAGTAGTAGTAGGACATAAGAGTCTGCTGTGTGGGAAGAGGGTTTGAGATTTTCAAGTCGATGTATAAAAGAAATGGCCAATTTTTTGGAGGTTCTAATATAACATTTGGAGCTTAGCTTGCCTTGTGAGATCTCATGGAACTCATGCAATGCTAATAACAAGTAAAACAAATGACTTGGCTGGTCTGGCTGCTGAACACTGCACCAGAAGCTCCATATACGCTGCCCTGCAGTCTTTATAGACGTGGCCCTGATGCTTTTGGCTCTGCTAAAAGTGATGCACTTAAAAAAAAGTGAAGAAATCCAATTTCATTCTACTACTCCATTGAACTGTTGTAAAGGAATCCTTCACAGTGTCAGTATTCTTTAATTAAAGTGCTGCGTGTTGTGTGAATAAAGATTTCCATATTTGCATTTGTTTATTGACATTTAACCTGGAGATTGTTTGTAAATGCCTCAATAGGAGGAAATTACGATTAGGCAGCGTTGCAGACATATTTGAGTATGAAGCTGCAATAATAATTTAGAATTAGGATGGAGACATGTGGAGGAATTCTATCAATATAACAAAACTGAAAATTAATTATGTTTCCAAAGGCTAAATCTGTTCAAATCAAACCGCTTCACCATCTTGCTGAAGAAATGGATGCATTTCCTCAAAACAACTACTTATTATCCCCCAAACAAGTGCATAAAACAGAGTTTTATGTGTGACAGACACAGCAAACTTCTAATTATTTTGCCCACAGCTGTTGCAGATGCTTTGAACACAGTGATAAAGCTTGGTTTCAGATGGAAATACTTTATCAATTGAAACACATAACTTTACCATCAGAGGATATTGCAGACGTCAGCTAAAAGGTAACGATTATTCTAGTCAGTATTTATTTTCTTTTATTTTTGCCCGAATTAAACCGACAGGTACAAACAGGATTGTCTGATCTTTCAAGACAATCCTGTTGGATTTGTGCAATTTCTACCTGCAGCTGAATTGGCTGTCTGAGGTAAAGGCCCAATTTAAGATTTTCACCTCAGCCCACTGCAAAGGTTAACTGCTCACCTGACCAACATGAATCATTGATTGCACTAGCAAACATTGCACGTGTGTGATGATGCACACTATATTTTGTTGCACGCCATTGGCCACATTTGTGGGCTGTGAAAATATTCTGGGCCTGGTTAGAATCCACCTAAGCCACAATTTCAAAGTGGTTCAATGTTACTCTTGCAATAATGCCCCAGTGAGTGTCAGCACTGATCCACATTTATGAACTCTTTCTGAGCGCAGATAAACTTTTGGGCTGGAGACCCAAATAAATTTACAAGTGAAGGGGAATATATTATAAACAGTCCAAAAATGACTGTCAAAAAGTGGCTTTATTGCATTTTAGTATATATTATTACAGGAGTTTTAATAAAATGAATGTAATGAGCTGACCCATTACAGTGTATTTTATTTAAGTGCACCATCGTTGTAGCAAAAAGAAAATAAATTGGGATTATACGCACGTAAATATATAGATAGTAAGTGTGTATCACCGCGTGTATTAAACCAATTTGTGACTATATGTGTCTGTACATGTAGGAAAATTGATTTCTTGACTAAAGTATGTCCAATCCATAGTAATCCCTGCAACAAATAGGATTCTGGTTGAAATTTCAGTACATTTTACATAAACATTCGCTAGTTACCGACTAGCTACAATCTTAGGAACAGGGTACCACAGAATAAGGTTCGGACAGAAATGGGCATTTGTGATAGCAATATCACATATGGTATAGCAGAAGTCACGGTCGGAGGAGGGACTGCATCAGAGACCAACCTGGGCTCCCTCATTTTGAGCTCTCTCACTCTGACAGATAAGGTTAGACAGGAATTACCATGGCTGATGTTTGCAGATGACATTGTGAGAAGTAGTAGGAGCAGGAGGAAAGCGGAAGCAAATCTAGAGGTGAACTTACCTCCTAGAACGCAGAGGAATGGAGGTTAGTCAAAGCAGGACGGCACAAATCTGTGTGCATGAGATTCAAGTGGAAGGATGAAATTACAGAGAGGAGAGGAAGTAGGCAAAGGATTTTAAGGATGTAGAGTCAACAGTCCGGCACAGAGACACTATGACAAAAGGGGAAGCAGTCCGTGCAAGCGAACTGGAAGACTTGGAGAAAAGTGACAGGGGTGAAAAGTATCTGCAAGAGGAAAAGGAAAGATGTACAAGACAGCAGTGAGACTGCGACAATGTATGATCTAGACTGAGGAACAGACAGGGAGCATGGCTGGAAGTCACAGAGATGAAAATGTTGAGGTTTATTTTGGACGAATGGGATCAAGGATGAGTAAATCAGAGGGACAGCACATGTCAGATGTTCTGGAGATAAAGGACAGACTGAAACGGTGACATGTGCTGTGGGTGGACAGTGAATATATAGGTAGAAGTATGCTGAGGGTGAAACTGCCAGGCAGGAGGCTGAGAAGAGCAAAGAGGAGATTTATAAATTTATGGATGTAGTGATGCTGCGATGACCACCGAGAGGAACATCTGAAAGAAAAAGACAGATTTAATGTGCATAAATTCATTTTAAGTAGATATGAACATATAATTACAAACACAAAGTGAAACTAAAGATGGGACGTTTTTGATAGCAGTTTATATAAAGGTATATGTTTGAATTCTTTTCATCTTTCTGAATCTGCTGCTCTGCAATTAAATGTGAAGATTAAAGTCCTGCTTCATTTTTCTTATTCTTAATTTTTTTTTTTTAGCTTACCTCTTTACTCTTACATGTTTCCACAAAGTGTGAATTCCCGTGATCCTCATGTAAATTATAATAAAAAGAAAGGAGCTTAGCTACAATAGAGTTTGTCTCTGAAGGTCTGATGCTCCATGTAAAGGTGAAAAGAAGAGCTCTCATTTATTTATTTATTTTTTCTGGTAACAAAGAAATAGTAAAAGTAAAAGCAGTCTCCCCTGAATCGATGCTGCTCGTTCTTTGTTTGTAGTTTCATGTATCTCTTTCTGCGGTATCCTTAATGGCTGTCGAAACACCTTTTTCGCTCTGAAGTAGCCACCTGGGCTTTTAGAATTTAAATTCTTCTGCTGTGTTTCTCCAACTGTGTCCTGTCTGCAAATTAGTGGGTTAACCTTAGTTCACTGCTGGACCTCAACCACCACAACCTCTGCATGTTGTGTTTTTGATATGGCAACTGTGATGCTGTGGTGGGGGTGGTAGCTCCGCTGCGGTACCTCCATGCTCCATGTTGATAGAACCCACATCTCGGTTACAAGGCCTCAGGCTGTCAAAACACAAGCTTCATCAGACCACCAGTCAAAACCCGAGTTGCTCTTGCTAATTCTTACCACTGTGGAGACCATCGGCCAGGTGATTTCAACTGTCCATTACACCCGTGGTCTTGCAAAGAATTAAATAAAAGTTTAACAAGCAGCAGCCATTCTTATGATTTGGGTGTGATTGTTAGTTTGAGGCACCACTAAGAAATACAGATGGGCGCCTGTCTTCCAGACGTGTTTATGGTGCAGGCACAGCTCTGAGAGGAGCAAATCGATGCAAGACTGTACTCTGACTCGCATTACCCTAACAGGAGAGTGATGATGGGGATCATCTGCCTTGCCACACAGCTCTAGGGAGGGTGGTGTCTGCAGGCCACATGGGCCAGTCATTTTCTCATTTTTCACTTTGGATCTCATTGGCTCCAAACAGCTTTTAATGTTGAGTAATTGTATCTTCTGTGCGGAGCATCCTTTTGTGAGTTGCAGATACTGGATTTTAGTGCGTGTTTATGGCCTGCTTTTTTTTTTTAAAGCTTCAAAATGTCATATTTTACAAAACTGAGGTGGACATTCATTTTTAGACAAAAGGTATATAAAAGATGCATGTAGTTTGAGACATTTAGCTAAAAGGACTGCTACAAACCATGAGTTCGTCTGATATAAGAATGGTAAAGATGACAGCTTGCCCCAGCTTGTTTCTCTGTTGTTGCTTCTGATGGCATATTTTATTAGTGAATCAATGAATGAATTTAAAGGTCCAACATATGCTGCTCTCATTTGAAGTCTTCCAACTGAAGTCATAGCATGCATTTCTGTAACAGCCAGACACACAAGCAGGCACGCAAACATTCATTTTCTCCGTGCAAGTGCTGCTGTGCAACCTGAGGCTAAGAAGCTTTCTGATTTACTTTAGTAATCCCAACTGTAAGTCCCCCTTATGATTGTCAGTGTGTATTGCTAATGTGGAATAAGAAAACAGAGCAGTGAAACTGTAATTACTTTAAATCTTTATTTCATTTGGAGAAAATTAGCAATGTAACCCTACATTTTTGCAACCAACCCTGAATAAAGTACTTAACATTTGATTTACATTTTTCTTGCAATGTGAATGCCATTGCAGTGGAAGATCAGCTGCATCTGTCCCTGCCCCTGCTCTTGCCATCCTGGACGGAAAAGAAATGTAATGATTGTAAAGTTTTGTGGAAGGTCATTGCAAAAGATAAATCAGTTTATAAAAAATAAAATAACCTACCCATTCAACGGAACACAGCCAGTAATGGCCGTTTAGAAGGAGAGTGTCATTAAGAGCTCCCCCCCTAAAGGACAATTGCTGTTAAATACAGGAAATTGCACTTGCAAAAAATTGAGTTGAGCGTAATGCAGAATACCTATAGGCTGTATAAAAGAGGGGAAAAAATGACTTTCATTAGTTTACCCTCACATTCATATATCAGTGATGGTAATTTCTCCCTGGCAACCAGCATTCTTACCAGACACGTAGTTTAGGTTTGCCATCTTCCACGCTGAGGAAGCAAATGAAATATTTGAGTCATTTACCACAGACACATAGTCTGAACCAATTTAGAGATTGAAGCTAAGTAGGCAAGTACAAGAAAATCTAATGTTGTCAAGTCAAGTCAAGTGAGCTTTATTGCCATTTTCAAACATATATAGCTGGTGCAATACATATTGAAAACGAAACAACATTTCTCCAGGACTTGGCGCTACATAAAACAACATAGGGGCACAATCAGATCAGTTGTGCATCATCACATACGAGTGCACGTGTTGTGCTGTGGGTACTAAACAAGGGTGTTGCAGGTGCTTCAGCAGTCTGCTCAACTAAGCTG
Organism: Tetraodon nigroviridis; assembly: GCA_000180735.1. Taxonomy (NCBI): domain Eukaryota; kingdom Metazoa; phylum Chordata; class Actinopteri; order Tetraodontiformes; family Tetraodontidae; genus Tetraodon; species Tetraodon nigroviridis. The sequence continues at coordinate 12,829 of CAAE01012139.1, forward strand.
TGGACCTTAATAATGAGTGTTATTATAAAGACCAGATGTTCAGCTCATACTCCATCCACTGATTCAATTAGCAAATTGTCAATACAAAGTGAAGCTCTTTAGGGAGCATACATTGACTTGCATCAAGCTCTAATGTAGCTGTCTGGTAGCAGCAGGGGCACTGGGTCACAGAAATGTGCCGGCTTGTTCAGCCTTTAATCACAAAATTCAAGCATATGCTGCCTAATAACACTAACATCTTCGAAGAGGAACGCCAACCCACGTGTTCAGCATGAAGATACCCAGGAAGCTCATGACAGTGGATGAACCATGATCAATTCAACTGAGTGGCTTTTAAAGAAAAAGAAAGTGTCATATTTAGAGCTGGGGTCCCCTGAAATACCAGTTCCAGTTAATCACACTGAGAAAGGGGGGAAAATTTTGCACTTTTTCATCATTCAGCAACAGACAGAGATTGTCAAAAAATAAAAAAGGAAATGTTAAAACACTCAGCTTGGATGTAGTGAATTAAAAGCAGAGAATTACATTCTTCAGCTTGGCAGAAGCAAGGATGGATGGCTGTATCCAGAAGCTGTATGACTCACTTTTAATGATGTCAGGGCAGTTTCTGTGTCAGGAAACACACTGCTTCCTATCCAGACATGATAGCCCCTCAGTAGCTTCATAAAAAGTGCATTTGAAGAAGGCTGAGCAGAACAGAAAGAGGCCAGGGTTTTCATTAGCCAGAATTCATGACCTGCCATCTTCAGATTATGTTTCACGATAAAAGTGTTGTTGCTAGACCAGACTGTCTAGGATCAGTCAGTCAGAAAAGAAGAATATCGTTGAGTACCACCGTTCAGTATCTCATAAATGACCAGATTTAAATGTAGTTTGCAGATCACATGTATCATTTCAAGTTAGTGACGCTTCAGTTCATTTTTTAACCAGGTGGTTTTATTTTTATGTGAGAGGATGGTCATGGATTAAAGTGTGAAAAGTTAAATTTTGTAAGTCTAGAGGCAACTGCGAATTCCAGACAGGTTTGTGGCTACAAACCTGCATATTTTAACAGCTCATTCTCATTCCTGCTTACTTATTATCAATGTTTTGTCAGAGCCCCTAGCAGCATATCCACATGGTCCTCTTTGATATCTGTGGCTGACATGACGTGCATTCACTTGGACTCTTATCTTGTAGGAGTGGTGGTGTATAGAGAAACATTAGAAAAAGGATGCCGCTGAATTCATAGAACATGTACAGGATAGTGAAGTTTGAGAGCAGACAATAAGCGTGTGCTATGGTTTATTGTTAAACATGTCAAAGAAAAGAATAGAATAGAAGTAGGCAAGGTGCATGTGGCTTGACTGGAGGCCAATGCAGACAGACCATAGAATAGATATATTTCTTAGTAATGGAGTAACGGTTGTCCCCTAGTTTTTGCAATGCATTATAGAATACATGAAGTGAATTATAGGGCATTGTAGATGTTTTGGTAACATGATCCAAACACATGTTGCCAGATATATACATAAAAAAACACATGTTTTTTGCTTCTTTTGTAGAAATTACTGATAATTTGTCTTAACTGGAAATGTGCTTGACCTTCATGGCAGCAGAAGGAAAGGTGTGACTGTGCAGACATAGAAATAGCACGTGTTAAAGAAAACCAGAAAGGCCGGCAAAGTTATTACACACAGTGTCACCCTTATCTCACTTCTGAAAATTATTTCAACCCTTATCAACGCAGTTTCCATTCATTTATCTTTTCCTCTGTCAACCACTTGAAATAAATCAGTTAAAAGGAGGATTAGGAAGGTGTTGATTATGTTCAGCAGTTCATACAGATTATTTAGAGAGACAATTTGGAGAAATTGTAAGATTTTTATTTAGAGAAAATCTTACAAACAGGTTGTAGAAATCATAAGTATCTTTTGTTTTTTTTCTTCATTTAGCAAACATTCCAGACTGGTTTAGAAGCATAGCTGGTAGGGAAAATTACTCTGCTGAGTCTGACAGCTGAGGTCATTAATAAGGATTTGTCTGTTTTCATGAAGCGTCTAATTGTGAAGCTAAAAAAAAAAGGAAAAGCAGCAGATCAAATACTGCTGTTTGCATTTGTCATCCTCCCCAAGTGAATAATGCATTGTTTTTCAGTCACTTAACAATTAGTCAGTCAAAAAGCCTAAGCTTTAAGTACAATTAAAATGAACAAAATAGGGGTTTGAACTGCCTCTCTGCCTCTTCCAATCTGCATTAGAAGAGCTGCTTTAAGAGCTGAGAATAAAAAAAAAATTCTCATGGGAGCAAAATGGTCATTGTCGATGGTGAATGTGTGCGTGTGCTTTATGGAATGTGCTGCTTTTCTACAAAGATTATCATCGGGGAGTTTCTCTGTCAGAGTCAAACACGGCTTCCTCTCTCATCTATTACAGCTGTCACAAAAAAGCAAACTGTTGAGAGAAATAGAGCAGGACAATATATATGTGACATTGTAATTGGATTACGGTTAGGGCTTAGTTGGATAATGGTGGTTGTGTTAACTCTGGAAACAATTAAACATTTCAAGGTTCAAGTGACTGGTTTTATGAAGCCTTTCAAGAGTTTCTGCAGAATGTGTCACACAAACACAATTCGTCTCCGTGTCAACACAGCAAATAGTTTGCTTGTGTGTCCCTGCTGAGAACAAAGGCAGACGAAACAGACAAAGCTGAACCCACGAGGTATTTTATTAGTATAGTCAATATTTTGGTCCTTGCAGCAGTTACACTGTCGGGTAACCATGGTGTAAATGTGTGTGCTCAGATGTCCTAGAAATGCAGATTTAAAATAAAAGTTCAGCTGACATGGCTGCAGATTTTTTTTTTTTGTCATTTAATTATTTTATTATTTAATCTTAGCCATAGCAGATGCTCCTGTACCTGTTCCCTGGGTCACTTTCTGGACCATCTGGTGGTATTTAAGCAGCAGACAGAAACAAAAAAAATGCAACAAAAAAAAATTAATAATAACACTAAAAAAAAACCAAAACAAAAACTTCAATAATCTACATATCTTAACATTAGCTTTGTTTTGTTGTTCCTTTCATGTGAATGAAAATATGAAAATGGTAGAACCTCCTTTTTGTAATGATTACTTGAGTGCAGCTTTTGTATTAGCTGAAGTCACGATTTACCCCCCACAGACATCCTTATCTGTATGTGATCATGAGCCAGCAAAATCAAACAAAAATATGGCTACAAATCAAACAGTTTGTGTTTTTGGCTCTGTAAAATGTAGTGTGTAGTTGTTTTCTTCTTTGTCTTGCCAGATAACCTCAATCTCCTTGTTTATTACAGGTTTTCTAATAAATCAGGCCAGAATAGCTGGTTTTGCTGTTATTTTTCCCCCACATATCCCACATAATCTTTAATATTATCTTTCCTTACAAACTAAAATTTTTATTTTAGTTTTGTGTGTGTGTGTGCCGGACAGACAGCATCATGTTTTTCAAAATCATCATACAAAGAGAATAATTTGTCAAATGTAGGGGTTTTTTATGTCACTGAGAAATGAGAAATTTGAATTCATAACGCTGCGTTCCCTTTGTTATGTAACAAGACGGCTCTAATTTTTTGAAATGTTCATATAAATATCTAAAACTGTGGTCATCAAAGTAAGCAGCATTTAGTGTATGTGGAGGCCCTCTATAGATGTCTGGCAGCTTTGAGTTCTTTAATACAGTGCATTAAAGAAGAGGGTAGTGTGGGTAGTGACACCTGAGTAACCCCTGGATATGTGATGAAGCATCTTCCCTTGAAAAGTGGACATGCTCTTTGTCCGGCTGCCTCTCTCCTGGGCCATTTCCTCTGAAGATCACCGGACTGACGGAGCAGAAGCATTGACATTCCTACAGAAAGTTCTGAAATGGGTAAAGCCCCCAGGGAGACAGTTGCCAATGCAAGCTCAAAAATCAGGGAGACCTTGGCTAAAAGTTGGCCTGATTAGATAGATAGATGGATAGATAGAGACTCACTATTCTGCTCAAATGTGTAGTAGTCATTTCAAGCACCCTGGGGACTGGATCAATAAAACGCCCTGTTTGTGTCCTGGTGTGTTAGATTTGACATGTGATTCCAGATCGCAAGATGGATTGTTATTGTGTAACCAGCTATCTTTTAAAGAAAAAGCAGCATAGCTGACTCCAGCCCTGCTAATATTTTGTTAAAGAAGCATTTTCAAATTTAATGAAATCATTCCAAGTCCAGATTGTTTTACGGAAATGTTGACTGTGTATTGTTTTCTAATCTAAAGCTGAGATTTTTGTGAAGCCTTCCTACAAGACAGAGGCTTTGGGTTTCTTGGGTAGAAGTTTGTGTGTGTGTGTGTGTACTTCTAAGGTCGTATTTTGTTGGTTTCTGTGGTCAGTTGGTGCAATTATAAAAATGGCTTTGAACCACCCGCTACACTGACCCTGACAGGAGAAAGGTGATTACCACAATTTAACTCTTTACTAATTTTAGTGACATTTGTAGAATAATGAACGGATAAATGACCCATGGTCCGTGGTGACATGACCTCATCAACTCCCACCTACAGTAACTCTCCAGGTGTGCACCTAACAGACCACCTCTGCTACTCTCAGGCCACTGAGTGTGTACATTAGATGATCCTGTAATTGTACGGCATTGCCTTCACAAATGCCTATTTCTTATAAGATTGTGTGTAACTTTATAAACAGTCATGACTTTGCTGCTGCTCGCTTGGGACGTCACTGGCGGTAATACCAGATTCTGAACTCAACACTATTAGCATTTTGTGGCTGGAATATGAATTCTTTTGCACACCACACAGCTTAATGAGGTACGAGATTAAAATGTTACTCTTACATTGCAAAGGTTGCACAGCACACTGGATTCATACAGGCATGTACTGTGTTTGCCTCTTCTCGTATTGTTTGGAGCAAGAGTGATGGAGTGGCTGGAGATTACTTTATAAATCTGTAATGTGGATGTAATTTCTAGCTGTGAAATTTGTAGTTATTAGGTGGGGATTTCTTTTGACCCCATGAGTTTGACCAGACAGTTTTCATTTGATTTATGTCAGAGGCTGTTGTGTGATGCAATTACCCTGCGGTGACGTACTGCTAGTAAACATTTATATAAAAATTTCCCCTGAAGTGCTAGAATCATTGTTTAAAAATATTCATTTCAGTTAATGTAGATTCATAATAATTAATTTTTTTTTGGTTAATGCGTGTCATTTTTGAAGACCTGGTGCATGTTGGTACGTGATTTTTGAACGTGGTGCATGTTGGTAAATGCAAGTTGTATTGATTTGCCTGTTGCTGGTTTCAGTGAGAAACCAAAGACTGTAAACTATAGCATTCATTCGTGCAATGATTCAGTCTGTTCTTGAAAATGAAGAAGTGACAATGTGGTCCTCAGAGGTGAAATGTCTAAGAGCTGTAGCTCAGCACAAGGATTTATTATAGCTTGTGCATTAACTTGGGAGATGAAGGTTCACAGCGCCTCAGGTCAAGAAGCTACGCCGTATCTTTGCTGTCACGGAGTGGGTAGTATTGATTTGGTTAGCTGTAGGTGCAGCTTATATGGGAGTTAACAGCCAACAAGTTGTTATTGTCCTGTCTTGATCTGAATGCTCTCTGTGGAGAGGCTGCCATGTCTCAAGGTGTGAATCTCTTGGAATAAAGGGCATTGTGTGATACTTTGACAGAATGACCTTCGAGCTGAGAATTTACCTTACCTGCAGTCTTCATACTAATGGAGCTGCTGTTGCTTTTGTACATCCGCAACAGTTAGGGCCTCATAAACCTCACGATTGATCCTAACAGCTCTGAAAAGAGAGGCACTTATGCTTAGATTTGTGGAATTCCCAAAAGGTCAAATGTAAATGTTTTGCAGGAGAAGTGTGAAGCACATTTTTGGACATTCGTACATTTACTGGCGGTCCGACCAACAAGACCTAGTCTGAGCGACATAAAAGCACATTGCTGACCTTGTTGGGTGAGATGATTAACCCGCCAGATTACTGTCGCATTCTGCCACATGCTGACTGGAAGACATATTTGGTGGCAGACGCTGACATGCTTGACCTCTGCCAGTGAGCCACACAAAATGGATTATCGGGTTACATGCTCCCGATTCCCTAATCCCAGATCTGTTTTGCAAAGATTAGCACTGTTGAAATCTACCACATGTTAGGCTGAGAAGTGACGCGTTTAAACCACCTCCCTCACCCAGACACACCCTAGTTTTATCATTTAAAATCCTTTCTTTACAACTAAAAGAAAAACAGATTTGAGCATATTGCTGCCGAAGCCTTTTACTATTTATTTATTTTTACTTAAATTGTGTTTCGCCATCTTATTTCTATATTGAAATTTGAGTTATAAAACTATAATCTAAAATAAA
>CAAE01012140.1:3842-14644 GCA_000180735.1 Tetraodon nigroviridis
GTAGCCATTGTGGTTTGTTTTTTGGCTGGAGAAAAATGCAAGTAAGCAGAAACTCTGCTAAAGCAAGAGAATAATACAGAGTTGTTTTCCAATATCTTGCAACATCGTTTAAATGCATCCGTTATTATTAAAATACCATTTACACCTAATCTGTATTTGATTCAGTCCTCAAGTGAAATTATCGGGTTGTATGGTGTGTCTTTGCTACATTTATATTATATATTTCAAAGCAGGTAAATATACAGGCACATTTCCTACCTCCTGTTCATTTTCATCCCCTTTCTAAAGGCACTCTGTGCAAATTACATTACATAAAACAAGACTTCTTTTTTACCAGAACTGAGTTTTCTCTGACAACCTGTCAAACCCATCATCTTTCTGCGTCACAGCAAGACATCATGTTCTATTTTGCTACTTAGAATGTAATTCTTTTGCTGGACTGACCATTTTTGTTGCCTACAAACTTCACATCTGGTTAATTAGTCTCTTTGAATCAAACAGGTGTAAATTTCTGGCATTTACAGCAAACATTGTCATCAACAGGAAAATTAAAAGCTTTCAGGTTTAGCAGCAGTTCCATAAAAGGAACACTGCGATAAAAGTGTGGGGGGAAAAAAAACAATTAAAAAATGAATGTATATATAGGCTTTTATATATATTTTATAATCTTTAAAAGGTAGAAAACATTTTTTTTTCTTTGGAAAAAGGCTTATTTTTACCCACACACGCACACGATAATTCACAATGTTTATGGATGATGCAATCTAGGCATGCCTGAGCCACAGGTACTGAGAAAAGGAATTAGAACGGAACCTCCTGCATTCTCAGTAGATCACAAATGAAGGGGAAGGATGAGATAAGAGGGAAGAGGCTGATGCTGCTGATTGGCCTCAATCATCAGGGTGATTGCTAGACGGGGTGATGGAGAGTCTGCATTCCCGGCTCACTCATCCACCTGTTTGGATTCATTTATTTGTGTCAGAGACATTGGGAATAATGTTAAGAGTAAGTGAATGTGCAGGAACAGACACACAAAAGCAATTTAGCTTGTGTTTTGTAGCCTTGTCAATACCAAGAGAAGCAATAAATCTGGGTGGGTAAGAGAATGTACTGTGCAACCTCCAGAACCAGGACCGCTTGTTCTGCAGTGACTTATTTTCTGCATACAAGGTGGTTACATCCTTGATTGAATAAAAGCTACCTGCAAAATGTAGCCAACAGAATAAAAGTGGTGCAGATGGTAGCCTTGATACTGTCCAGGCAGCAAGCAGAACATAGAAGTCATCAGTCACTCTCCAGCTAATAGCGAGTGCATCTCTTCCTCCAGCTTCATCTCACTGATTAATCATGGAAAAGTGGTTCAAATTTGAGTCCCATATTACAGAAGGAAATTTAGTTTTTATTTGCAGACAAACAATTATGGGATGTCTTCTAGGGGACTTGACTTAATTTTACATTTCCCTTTTGAAGCACAAATTTGCAGAACCAAATATTTTTGTTTGGTGTTTACAAATTAGTTTTTTTTTGTTTATTCATTAAGGTTCACTTTGAACTACATAGTGTTTGTGGAGTTCACAGAGTTTTTATACATACATGTATTGATTTTACAAAAATTTTCATTAAAAACAGTGCTAGCAACATTAGGCTCCTGAAAATGAAAACAAGCTGGATTTATTGGAAAACAACCTCAGGTTCATGCATGTGAACTAGAAAAGCATCCGAAGTGAAAAATTCCCCACATAATGAGTTGCAAATAGAAACCATTAAGTTGTTTTAAGTGAGTTACCTTCTGGCAATACAGAAACCAGGACAATAAAAATAAATAGGAAGGTCACTCTACATTTTAACAGATATTGATTTATTGCATAGTATTGCTCTACTTTAGCATACTGTGGAGAATTTAAAGACATATGAAAATGGAATTTTTACTGTAGGAACATTTCCTCTCAAACAACCTGAGGGCTTGTTGGGGAAGGTCTGCCAAATGAGCACACATGTCTACGTCGCTTTGTTGGAGCATGCAGACCTGCTAAGTGTGCATTACCAATTCTGCTGCGGGATTAATGGGGCAATTGATCAATGGCAGACCTGTGTATCCTGCACGGCTGATCAGTCACCTACAGCAGAGTTTGACATCCGAGCACCAATCAACACAACAAGAGCTGGAACGATTGTGGACATGCTTGGCCTGAGCTGCTGAAGACTTGATGGTTATTCCTTCCTTCTTCAACATGTTCCCATTGATAAATAAAGGAGGCTGTGGCAGGTGTAACACAGGAGGTGCTAAGAAGAGGCTCAACACCAGCAGAGTTAAAAACAGAGGCGCAAACTCTGTTACAGAGACCTGGGGCAATGATTCCAGGTTTAGAAGTGATAGGTCCACCAGCTTTAATTTTCTTAGTTTGTTATTCAGAGGTGCTGTTTGCTGGATAAAAAAAGATAAATATGTCGTCATCTTTTGGACTGATTTAGATTAGTTTTTTTAGGCCTTTTTATGTGTGTTGTTGTTGAAAGTAAGCGAGCAAAAGTGGCTAAAAACTAGAAAACTAAAGCTTTTATTGCACTTTCAGCAGAGTATTGACAGACTTCTTGATAGTCATGCAGCACTGGTGCATGTGCTGTTGAGTCTGTATCATTTAGTGATTGATGACTTTCCTCTGACAGCTTCAATGGTCTGGTCATAAACTAAACATGGCTAAAACATTTTACCCCAAAAAGATTTCTCACAAACATTAGGAATATCATCCCCAACTGTACCACTCAGTGGTGTCATCACTTTACTAAGGCCAAAAATCACTCATTTGTCTGAATTTAAGCCTCTAAACATGTTAATAAATAAAAAAAAAAATGAAGAGATGCCCCTGTGATGAGTCAGTCAATAAAAGTACACTGGATCAAGAAGTTTTATCTTGACCTAATTAAAACTTTATAAAATGAATATAAAAATATAATGTGCTGCGAAGGCTTTAATTCAAGTGCAATTCAAGTATATCCGTTTTCAATACAAGCCATGCAATTTTATATATATATATATATATATATATATATATATATATATATATATATAATTTTTACAAAAACAGTCCCTAGCAACTTAGTGGGGTTTTTTGTGTTTTTTTTTTAAACTCTGCTTTCTCTCCTATCACTGCAGTGTCCTTGGACAGCACTGTGAGCCATCAGTTCCCCATCAGCTATAAAATACTGTGCTCTCAAAGCTGTGTGATGAAAGACACTGAGTTGTAGCCCTCACAATGTGCTCTTTTATTGGACTGTTGAGTTAGTCCCAAGCAATCACTTCCTGCATTGACTGAGTGATTCAACAGTTTATTTTATTCTTCGATATATTAAAGCTTTCATGTGGAGCAGGCTGAAAGCAGTGATGCTACATGAAAACGCAGTGTAATGGAACGAACACCGGAATGGAAGAAGAGGGTAGTTTCGAGTTACAAACCACAAATCTTTTTGTCTGTACTGCTGATGCCTGATATGGAGTCCAGTCGTATTTGTTGTTGGACGTTTGACTTATCACGGCTGCTGCCACACAGAAGTGGATTTCTGTCAATTCCAAACCAGTTTAGAGGAAAGGCCTCGGCAGTCTTAAGTACTGTAGATCAACACAGACCTTGGAGATGTTTGAGAAGGTTTAAAACAAAGTTTACTTGAGAGGCTAAAGGACAGGCATTTATCAGTGGGCTGATGACCAAGAGAAAAGAATGGACTGAAAGTGTGAGATAAGTTAAATTCCCTCAGGAACTTAGTAAATTATTGGGCTAGAAGAACCGAAAAAACACTTTAATGCTTAATATGTGATGTGTTTACCCACTTATAAAACAGGGAGATGGAGGAGCATAGACTCTGTTTGCAGTCTGTGTCTCTTAAAGTGGTTCCTCAGTCTGCTTGGCTTGGGTGGCAGCGCGAGTGCATTTTTGGATTCTGGAAGATATGAGGAACAAGAGGTGTCGATCAGGTGGTTACTATGAACTAAGTGTACCTAGCTGGACCATGAGGGTTGCTTCTGAAGTCAGACAGGGGCAGTGTCTGCCCGTGTCTGACCCCAGTGTGCTATCTTTAACACTTCTGTGGACCATGTCATTTCCCATAACACATGAACACGCACACGGACATGCTTCTCTCTATCATATCTCAGTTTCAGCAGATATCCTCTATTTGTTCTGTTGGTCCAGCCCATCAGTTGCTATTTGATCCATGCAGAGGATGATTCACACATTGTGATCTGGGAAATAAAGGCGGCGGCGTAGGAAACCCCCCCCCACCCCCACCCCCACCCCCACCCCCACCCTTTGCCAACACATACAGACGCACATCCATAATTTAGCATTTGCACCTTCACACCTTCTTTCCGCTGTGATTTCCTTCCTCCCAATGTTGGTGCTGCTTGCTAATCTAATCACCACAGCACATGCTCAGAACCCCGAGTTTAGCCCAGCTGCACATGGAAGTACTTTCAGGCTGACTTATGGATGGTCTGATTTGAATGCGGTCCTTATAGTAATGTGATCATTTACATGACAACTTAAGGATGACTTGGTGATATGGAAAAAGTAGTAATAATTACAGTCTAACATATGTGTGGTGTGTTAGAAATTGTCAACATATAGAAAAAAAACAGCACAATTTATTTCCCTTATACTCCAGTATTCCAAAAAAAGGATCTATATAATCACTTTGACAGCGGGAGAGAGGATACTGCAACAGCTTCTTAAAACAGGACAAAATGTGTAATGTGAAAATGTATTTATTCTTGCAGAATGTGCATTTTTCAAGCATGACCATGAATATTGGAGTCACGTGTTTCCCCAGATAATGCTAAAAGATGCCAAACGTGTTCTGTGACTAAAAGAGGGAATAAATCAATTAAATCCATATAGGTATTGTTTTTTTTTTTTAAACAGGTATATTCAACATTTGTCTGCATCTGTGTCTTTCACAGATGCTCTCAGATAAATATGGCTTGCATAAGCAGAGATTTGTTCCGGAGTCTCGTTTTGTGTTAGTTGTTGTTTTTGGTGCAGTCGGTGTGAAACTGAGAACAACTTTACAGCGAGGCTCACATTCTGCCACTTGAGAATGTCGAGGTGCGCTGAAGCCTGATGCAAGACTGTCAAAACAGCTGGGTTTCAAAGAAGCAGGCTCAATTACGCTGTAGAGATTTTATATTTGTGGATAAGATGGGAGCTGCATTCACCCACACTGTGTTGTTTGCACATTTAAATATGCCTTACACTGACTTGAACCTGCTCGTTTGAGTTTAACACGATCAAACACTGATGTCCTTGTTTTATGTGACATTTGTGCCTTCCCACGTTCACTGTTGGCTCACACACTGTCAACGATGATATGAGAGTGACAATACTATTAGAAAAAGAGATTTTCGCTAAATAGTCTTTAGAAACAGGGTGATTCAGTATGAAATTAATAAAAAAAAATAACAAATAAGACATTTAAATACTTTCTTTAACTTTTTTAAAGGTGCTTGGGTTAAATGAATCTTTAACTGAAATAAAACAAGTTATTTTTGAGATTTTTTGTTCAAAAGCATGTTATTTTGGGACACTGTCATCTTGGAAGAAACAGACGTTATCAAACATGTGGATGAGAAAAATGGCTTGTAATAATAAGAATAATTTTAATGATAATGGTTTTAATCCTTGAAGGGGGACAGTTATTTTACTCATTTCATTTTTATAGTATGTATATTCTTTTGCATGTGGGCCTGTGATCTCATAGTTCATCTCACACTTGTTTTTGTTTGACATTTTAGCATAATATATCAAGGAAAAATTATTAAGCATTATTTAAACCCAGTCTCAGAGTTGGACTCACTAGTAAAAAAAAACAAAAACCCTGATCACTTCTGCCTTCTTAAGAAAATGACTCATTCCCTTTACCTTCACCTTCACCACATCCATTCTGTTTTAAATGTCATATTCTTTGTTTCAGTAAAGCTTGCGGTTACAATGACACGTTACTAAACAGGTTAAAAATGGGTTTGCTTTTAGGGTGCTGACAGCCTTTTCACCAACACCATCTTGCCTTATCCCCACATCAGTTGCTTAGTCTCCTGGCTGCACATGGATTACATTCGAGACAGCAAACTAGCTGTAATTGATTACCAGCCGCTGCTGGAGCTGCAGTCAAGCCTGCGGTGGACAGAATTCCTTCATTCATTAATGGCAGCTGAGTGATCCCAAATACCATGGACTCATTATGGACAGTAAACTCAGGCTTAATGCCGTTATTTCGGCAATGAATCTGTCCCAGCCTCCATTTTGTTCTAGAGTGCAGGTCTCCTTCCTTTTTGATTGAAGATACATGAACTGAGCTTCTCCCAGCAGTGTTTTTTTTTTAAGCCATCAGCATCCTCGGCGCCTCATTTATATAAAACACACTAACTATTAAATATAATCTTTGAACATATCAACTGTTATTTAAAAAACCTTTCTCTGGTGTGGATGCATTGATTTTATCTTTCAAGCAGCTTTGACTTCACATGCTGGCCAGACTTCTCCCTGCTTAAACATTTGCCTTCAAGTATTTACTTAATTTTGATTAGGGTTTCTAAAAAATAACAGGATAATTGAAAAATAAAAAATCTAAAAGTATTTGTGAGTTTTGTCGTTAAAAAATAATTGTGTCTTTATACATCTTTCACCAGACTTATGGGTTGGTTGGAAAAGTGCTAAATATTATAGGAAAACGGGAATATCAATCACTAAAGCAGACAGTTTGGGCTTGTGGAAAAATTAAAAAACTTAAACTCAAGACTTCTAGTAATGATATAAATTCTAAAGCACATCTGGAGAGAGCGACAACTTCTGTTTTGTATAATCACACACTGACAAATTGCTCCATTGTGACCTTGTGCAATTGTATCCAAGCCAGGTGAGCGTCAGCAAAAGTCATTATGCGAATGAAATTGGCAACCACGCAGGCTGAGAGGTAATTCATTAATAATAAAGGAAATGCCGCTCTTGTTTGGATGTGGCCATTTGCAGCAGGGCTGCATCTGGCCGCCTGCGTTAACAGGATTTAATCGTAGCCCTTGCTATATAGCTGTTGATTAAAGTGCCTGCAGCAGATATGCGTGATTATCCAGCTGCGACCTGATGTGTGGATGTAATATGCATAATGCTGATATGTGGTCAAATTACTTAGATTACTTTTTTCTTCATTCTTGAAATGCCACATTGTTGAGTTCTCTTTGAGACATCCTAGGAGAAAGACAAGCAGCATCAAAAAAGGGAGAAAATGATTCATCCAAACATCAATTTGAATAAGCAAGATGTGAATGTTTATTGGACATCACAAAACACATCTTCGCACTCTTTTGTCAGTGTTTCTGTTTGTAAAGCTGGATTGCAGAAGCTGTTCCTGTGATACCACTTTGACCCAGCAGATCAACCTCTGATATTTACAGACTTAGGCCTGTTAGTCTGATCTTATTGATTCTTTCCACGTGAGATGCATCTCATTGCATCTTTTATGGTGATCAGTTGAAGTCATGAGAACATACAAATTTCTGCCACATTTCAGGCAACCCCTGCTAATCCCCTCTTGGTCTAAATATGAGATATCGCTAAGCCAGAAAGATCTCTCATACTCTTTGATATTTATAGAAGACATTTTCTCTCCTTTCAATGCTGCTTTTCCTTCTTTGAGGTTTATTTACGAGTCACGATTGCCAAAACATTCAGACTTCAGGATGGGTTGCTGTTGCTAGGAAAATCACAGTTTATTGCTAATGAAGTACATAAAACCCTTAATGAAAACCTTGGGTTGTGTGCTGTTCCCTTTGGTCTCCTTGTATTTCTCTGTGTTTTTGTGTGTGTATGCGTGTGCATGCATGTCATAGTCCCTTTAGGGGGGTTACAGGGCCTGCGCTAGGCTCTTCTGTGCATCTGCCTCTCCCCTTTTGCCTCTCTCCTCACGTTTGAGCTGACTAGAGCAATGGGGCTCTGATTAGGGCAACTCGGCACACCTGACCAGGGCCTGTGAAGTTATGAGAAGCCCTATCTCCTTGGCATTCCCTGCCTCGCTCCCTGAGGACCGGCAGCACTTTTTTGTGGTTCTTTTAGCTTTGTTGTTCTTTTGTTTTGCATTACACAACACCCTTTGGAGCACATGCCTTTACTCACACCATCTTTTCACCACTGACAGCTGACTGACACACCTTGCCTTTAGTTTGTTGCACATTCTTTTGTTGTTGATCAGGTTAATAAATGTATCCCCTTTTTAGTTATACTTTTTAAAGAAAAATGTGTGCTTCTTCTCTTTTCATGCAACTTTGAGCCAAATCATGTCAATTTATGGGTCACAACCAGGGCTAACAAGAGTAAAATATCTATTATGTAAAATAGCAATGAAGAGACAACTAGTGTCAAGATAACAGGGTGGAAATATTTCGATCTCAGACCTGCCTATTTAATTATAGTCAAGCAGCGATAGATCGGACCTATCTGTAAACACATCCCTTAAATCTCTGTGTGTTTAATGGTGTTAAAGTGATGGCTGAAGTCCACTGTCGGGGTTTCCATTTAAAATGAAACAGAACAGATGAACAAACTTTGGCGTCATGGCTGTGATATTATAAAACAATGTGGCTCAACTGGGATTTTTTGAAAAAACCTGACACACTGTGGAGGCTACCCATCAAAATTATATGACAGCAGAGTCGATGTGCAATTTCAAAGTTTCCACATTACTTTGAACCACATCCAGCATGTACAACAAATCTCCTCTCCTTTTTCAGCTCCACTTACTCTCTCACTTCTAGATCTTAATCTCCAACATAACAAACTATTAGTGGCATCTTTGCATGCATGCCGCCCTTCTCCTTTCTTCTCTTAGCACAGTATCTACGAGATACTAAAAGTAAGCAGCGATGCAGTGTTTTCTGGATGAGGTTAGGGACTTTTAGACAGCTTCTGGGCTCCTCAGCAATCACTCCACACTTTCAGAGATTAAAAACAGACCCACAGGGACATTTTTAGACCTGCCCTACCAAAATTTTTGAAGGGTGCTTCTAGCAACAAAACTCTGGATTTACAATTTGTGTGTGACCTAATTTTAACACAATTTATCCTGCAGTCAGCCAGTTCCCAAAAGGTTCTGTTGCACATAATGAAGGTGTTGAGTAAAAATCTACTCGTGTGAGACTGCTCTTGTGGTGAGGAGAGGTGTTTTTGAAACAGGGTAAGGTTCACTGAGTCTAGAGGAGTCTCCAGTGTAGAGGAAAAAAAGAACAGTTGAAGACACACATAATACAGCTTATTTCCCCACATATTGTGACTTACACCTGTGGAATAGTTTTATATACATGTGGGCAGTGGTACTAATAGGTTATGTAATATTAGATTGCTACGATCAATCTCCTTGTTCTTTGATTAGGGCCTTTGGCCTTTGGAATAATCAAAGACCAAAGCCCCTCTGCAATCCAGAACATGACCAAAATCATCTGTTTTCACTCATTATTTAACATTTACTGAAAATTCCATTCAATGTGTTTATAAGTTTTGAGTTATTTTGCTAAAAAAACAAGGAAACACTGACTGTATAACCTCATGATCTCCTCGCTTGGCGGAAATAACAACAGTAAGAACAAGTTAAAGCAGCCACTTATCAGAATGGACAAGCAGGCTCAGGGCTCGGAGGTCTGTCAAGTGAGCAAGACGTTCAGGGCATGAGGACAAGGAGGAGGAAAAGGTGATTATTAAATTCAGATCAGTAGAACCGGCGCCCTGACTGGCAGCAGGGATTATAATGGTAAGGTCCTTGTGACCAGCAAAAGCCTCTCACATTTTCCCATTTGCAACGGCAGGCTGATGATTACTGCAATGGCAAATGATCCCTGAGTGCATTTTACATTTAAGCAATAACAACACTTTAGTGCAACCTTTTTTAAAGAAACCAATTCTTGGTCCCTCAGATTTTGGTAACCTACCAGATCTCAAAACCTCTTTTTATCTAAAGTTTAAGCAAAAGTGGTTTCCATTTAGCGTTTGGAATTAATGTCAGAATGACCTCTTAAAGGAAATTCCGACCAGTTTAACACATGATATCTGTTCAGTCATGAATGGCTTCCTGGTAATATATAAAAAAGGGAGATCAATTTAAATCTTTTAGACTCGAGTGCAGCCTTTGACGCCGTTGCTAACAGGTGACTCTGACTGAGACCCAGTGATGCAGTCTGCTGTGCTGCCTTTGTTGTAAACTGTTTAAAGCAATCTTGTCACGGTCTAACCTGCAGAAATCATACACACCTTCATCTTTTTTTCAAGTACAGTTTCATTCTGTCTAGCATCTCTCTCCATCTTACAAGTTTCACCAGCCAACATCACATCAATGGCCCCATCCTGGCCACCCACCACTGGCTGTCTGGGTCTTTATTAGAATTGAGATTACATTTTTTTAAAGCATGTTTGAGTGTGATTATCTCGTGGGTTGTTGACCCTACTTGATCCAGCCTGCAGCCAGAGTCCTCAGATGAGGAGTATCTCGCTCTGTGTGTGTGTGTATGAGGGGGGATGGGTGCAGTCTTTAGCCATGACCTATACTTTGTGGCCAATGGGAAAGAGTGCCAAAATGATTAATAGTGATGATTACCTGTTCAGAAAATGTGGTTTTCTAGTCCCACCAGGTTCACGTTTATGACTCAAACCTGGGGCAACATGTTTCATCATGCAGGCTAAGCAACATACACTTCTTAAAGTGAGTGTGATATTCTTTTGAAGTATTAACCATCAGCTGTTCAGATAATAATATTGGCCTTAGCAGTTTGGAAT
>CAAE01012143.1:19942-33378 GCA_000180735.1 Tetraodon nigroviridis
CGGCTTCCTTGCAAGAGTCATATTTGCAAAGCTTAATGTCCCCATTGCTGCAGCTAAAAAATGCATCACTTGCCATTGCTGTTTTCAAGTGAGCCTGATTTATTTATTCAATATTCACCTTCTATTTTTTTACATCTTTATAATTCTAGACCAACTGCTCACTGCTGTATGGCCTTGTCTGTCGACTGAATTCACTGCACGCTGGGCTTTCTGTATGAGATCCTATCACTGCATTGTAGTTTGTTGAATTTACAAAAAAGCCTAAGAGCCCTGAAGCCATATACTGCTACGGAAAGCTATTTACTCTGCGTCAGTGGAGTATCCTGTCATGGAGAGAAAATCCCGTTTGAAGTATGGCCCCCGTCTTTCACACTGACGATAATGCTCCTGGCTTTATCATGTCCTCCGTGCAAAAGCCCATGTCTTCTCTTTTGTCCAGCTCCCTCTCCCCCACTCCTGCACACCCCCTGGCTTTTCTCTTTTGTGTCACTCTCTGTCAAATTTCTGCCCGTTCAGTGTGAGGAGAAGTGGTCCAAACCGTATCCCTGCAAGGCATGCTGGGAATTGTAGTCAGAGCCAAGAGATGGCTGGTTCTGTTTCTTTGGACATTTAATTCATTGCTGCTGCGGTAAAGTATTGTAGTATGATTAAGACTGAAAACGACCAGGTAAAATTCTGGTACACTTCGCAGTAAGTACTTCATGAATATTTAGATAGCAATAAAATATAAAGCTGTAATTCGATTTTCATTTTGGGGCTTTAAGGTTGAATGAATTCTAAGGTAAATACTTAGCATTTTAAATTAGATACTTTATTAGTATTCATTCAGATTGAGCTTTTTTTCCCCAAATCCACAGCTTAAATGCAAATGCACTGCAGTCTTTTCCATCCATGGCTTTGTTGGCCTCTCAGAAACCTTAAGCCTGTATCTTAAATAGGGGCCTCTCATGGCATATGCATGTGCAGTATCTTATCTGTAGAATATCACAATCATTCTCTAGGACATCAAATATTTAAACAGGCCACACAAACAAGAGACATAAAGAAGGGCACAGAAACAAGCCTTTGTGGACCCTGTCTGAAAACAATCAATGTGCTACCAGCCCTAAATATTTTCATATTCAGTGGTGGTGCATGATCCTTATGATCCCAACATAAAGAGGGTCTGTGAACCCTCTCTCTTAAACTGTAGCAGGCATATATTACCAGGCTTAGAGCTTGGCAAGCTCCGTATCCCAAAATAGATTTCAACAATACTCTATGAGGATGCATTAAATAAATCTCTGCTCAGCTAATCCGTGGAACAGTTCACATTTTCGAGAGAGACACTCCGGTTGGACAAAAGCGGCACTGTGCTCGCCGCTCCTTCATCTAGGGACAGACATACATAAAGAGAGATATTTAGAGAAAAGGGAGGGAATGGTGGGGTTGAAGAAATCCTACGCTAAATGGTGACAGAACCCCCCCACACCAAAAAAAAAAAAATCATCTTTGTGTGTTCTTGCACTGCAAAGCAGATTCTGTATCACTTTTTTTCCCAGCAGAATGAGTGCAGAAACTTAATCTTTAAGGGAAAATTTTGGACATAAGGGCCATTTTGAAACATGTTGTAGATAAATGTTAATCACATTAGCATTTCCCAGACTTCTGTAAATCTCCATAAATATCATGCTGAGGTTGATCCGTCTTTTTTGCCCATTGAGCCAAAATTACAGTTGATTATGAATTGCCTTTGCCATGCATGTAGGCTAATGAAAGCTTTGCTCCTGGGCCTTTCCTAACAATGGCTCTTAATTTTTCCACTTATTACTAAAATAAGAACCTGTTCCACTTTTAATTAATGGTTTTACCCTCTCCTATTCAGGAGTGTATGGATAGTTTTAAATTAATTTTTGAGGTGATGGCCTGGTTAGCAATGACGTGAAAAAATAGCTGGTGTATCTAAGACAAATTCACTTGTGTCACCAAACTGCTTAACACATCTTACGACTGTTCAGGAAGATTTCATTAGGGGTAGCTATTTTGCTTACTTGAAGTCATCACACGCACTGAGGACTGAAGGTAGAGCTACTCCCATAAACATCCCAGATTAACCTTTTGTAACTCATGTAAATTAGAGTCACATGCTATTCTAAATGGAATATGAAATCATCCATCAAGGCATGCTTTTTTAAATCTACATTTTGCAGACTTTCTTGCCCAAATTCACAGTAAACAACCTTTAGGCTTTTTTTGTTGTTGTTGTTGTTGTTGTTGTTGTTTTGCAGTTTGTTTCAATTTGCTTTAGGTTATGTATATGTTTCACCAGCTTCTCTACTTGGAGACATCAAGCAGAAATTAGCATGTGTTACAGTGTATGCACCTCATAATGAGTAGTTGGATTTGATCATTGAGAGAGCTCCGTTAGAAAGAACATGGTCTCATCTTAGCACATGGTTTTGGGGCTGTGTATCTGATGACAGTTCTGAGTGAGGTGGCTTTGCTAGGAAACAAACACAACCCAAATTGCTGTCTGTCACCTGTGCGCTGCTGAAATCCATCATATTTTTTTACATTATATGAGATTATTGTGACATCGTGTCCCCCTTCCCCTCACCACCGCTTTCAAATGCTTGAATTAGTTGCCAAAATCAACCCTGTCATTGTGTTTAAATCATTTCATGTCATAATATTTAGAAAAGCTGCCTTTGCACAAGAGAGTATCTGCGGCTTTTATGTGTGTGCTGATAATGAAAGCAAATAGCACTTGTATTCTTTGTTGCTGATAAGGAGGGAGAAAGCAATAGAGAAGATTTTCTGGTGAAAATCCATTCTCTCTTTGTACCTGTGATTTAAGCTCAAAGGTGGGCGATTCATACAGCAATTTCGTGTTTGTATTTCCAGGCTGTCAAGAGAAATCAGCGCTGACACAGAACAGATGCAGTAAACCAGTGAGTGCAGCAGTAGCTGCACTTAAGCACTGTGGATGATTTCATACCAATTAGCGCAGATCAGGGAGTACTTAGGATTTTTGCCTTGAGTTTAACACTTTGACACCTCATCTGAAAGTGACCCTCTTGAGTTTATTTTAACCCGCAGATTTTGGGTTTGTGCCTCATGGGATGTTAAAGTAATTTATTCAGGCTGGAACTTTTACATTTCAACAGCTTGAGGTTTTTCCAATTTGGCTTCTGGTGACAAATCTGGCTTCCATCTTTGATCACGCTGGTCCCCCCCCCTCATTTATATTGAGGGAGCCTGGGCAGGGGACAAACCAAGCTCCTTTTGCTGCCCCCTCATTTTTGGGCTTTAGCAGAACTGCTCTGGCATGAAATACAAGCCACTGTCTCCATGGTGACAAGTCACCTTGCCTCCACCATCTTTACCCAGTGAGGCTGGACTATGAATTTTTTAGCCTTTAACACACACACACACACACACACACACACACACACACACACACACACACACACACAAATAAAAAAACACACAATATTCAGGCTAAATGTGCCATTTCACTTCTCTCTCCATTCCTTTGGCTAAAATAGGCCCAGTGTGGCACAGTTGCTGCAGACACAAATAATGGCTGGAAATTATGTTGAATAGCTGGTGAGAAGCTAATGGAAGCGGTCTTTGGCAGCGTGTGTTTCATTGAGGAGGGAGAGCAAGGCAGTCCCAAAGGTATGGATGGGGCTGGTGTGATAGTTGTGAACTCTCCCAGTGTTTATTGTGTCAGCCAACAGCCTCCAGAAAGAGACGAAATACATTCTCCCGAACTGGTCCCCTCAATTAAACAAGTTAATTTGAAATCATAAGCTCACTCTTAATTAGGAAGAGCTTAGACATTTTTTTTAAATGAAATATCTGGAATGAACTATATTGATGACATACTGTTCCCTTATGTGCAGATAATGGTCCTCCCATTCACCCTCATTAGTTAAAATTATCAGAATGCAGAGCAAAGCTCATACGAGACATTGCTAAATACCAGAGAGACGCATCCATGGTAAAATGTATATCATTTGAAAGAAGTTTCAGTTTCAAAGTGGATCCAATGTGGACTCCCATCTTGTGCCGTATTCCCTGTCCGCCTCACTCTGTGCATCCCTGCTGCCTGATGGAGGAGGAGAGGAAGAGAGGGAGAGAGATTGATGCATTAAGTAAATAATTTGGGTGATAATTCATTACAGCGCAGTCTTTTTCAACTTTAATTGGTCTAAATGAAGAGACATTTCACACCATTTAGATAAAAAAGAAAAAGGAGGCCAGCGTAATGAAAAGGGGCCTGCCTATCGGACTTCAGAGGTTTGCTTTAAATGAAAATGTAATTGCAGGCGGAATGGTACAAGAGGAGAGACCCGTGCCGCAGATCCGGGGGTATCTTCAGACAGCCGAGCAAAAGCTAATGACTGAGCAATTTGGAACATTTACTCACCCCAAAGACTCTCATTAAGTCAATCACAGGCTTAGCTGAGACCCACTCGCAGCGTCGGTGCCGGCCTTGCATTTATTCCAACATCAATCAGGAGGGGCCGGCTTCTTCTTCTTTCAGAAGCCATGAAAAATGCTCAAGTAATTTATTCTGGATCTTTGAGAGGATAATGGCCAATTATTTGTTTATAACACTGGTTAAATTTTCATTAGGCAGATTAATGGAATATCATGTACTGTCAACACTGGACTGAGGGGTGGTGTGTCAGAGATAAACGACCAAACAGATGGTGTCGCTCTGTTAGTAAATTGGTTTTTCTGCAGCCCTTTTCCTCAGTATGAAAATTTAAAGGTGAACAAGACCCTGGGCTTGAAAGATACCTCCAAGAACAGTAGAGAGGACAATGTGATGAATCGCTTTAGCATTTTTCCATAATGTTTACAAACTGAAATTCCAGCATAATTTTAGACTTGTAAATATTCTGTAAAGTTTATTGGCTCTTAAATGGATTCAAATTCACTTAATTCGAAACCTCAAATTAGCTATTTTTTATCATCATGCACAGCCTGTAAGCAGACCCATAATTTAAAATTTCAAACAGGTGCTATTTGAAATGGTAATTTTAGAAGCAGACTTTTTTAATAAAAGATTCACTCCTGGCAGCGACTAAAAATGACAGCCTAAATTGACAGTATGCAGATGTTGCTGAAAAACTTGCAAATGACAGCTAAGAGTAAAAAAGACGACTCCAAAGCAGAAGGCTAAACATTTGCCAATCCCCATATTAGGCACGATGTTGATTGGGATTCAGTTTAAATTTTGAGTTGTGCATTTTACATTTCACTTCCTCCTGAAAGTGATCAGGGAAATGTGATTGACCGCAGCAGATTCGCTCTTCAAATGGCCTCATTCCTTTTTCCCCAAACACAAGGTTTTCAGAAGCCAGATAAAGTGTAGCATGTCAAATTTTAATGGCACGCTTCCCCGACTAGTGTGCAAATGATGCATTTATGGAACCAGAATTTTAATGACCGTCTCTCATGGCATGTTGGAGAATTGGGGTTAGATCTGCTTCCAGCATAACTCTGATACATCTCTTATAACCACATTACATTATGATTACGCACATTTCAGAGAATTTAATCATCATTTTTCACCATCAACCTGCACGCCCTGCCTGCGACTTAATTTGGGTTCCTGGATCATAATCTGCAAACCTTAGGGCACCTAAAGTGTCCACTAGCTTATCAAAACAATCATCAGCCGAAGGGAGGTTATCGTTTGGTGGGGCTATCTGTCGCACGGCCACCGGCAGCCAGCGGGACTCAAGGGCCATTTAATTAGGCCTACTGCTCCTCTCTGGTGTGAAAGACTCTCTGGCCCCTTTGATTCCCTGCTGCTAACCCAGCAGGAAGTGGTTGGTGATAATTGACACAGGATTTCCTTGTTAACCAGCAGCAGACTCTGTGGATTAAAGTGACAGAGATCTCAGGAGAAAGTGTGTAGTCGGGGGGAACAGGAGCTATTTACTGCTCTTAAGACACCGAAGAGGAAATGGCAATATCAGACTGGTGCGCAGTCCTGCCGTGAGATGTAGCTTGCACTTATCTCAGTCATTTCAGCTTGACTGATCAAAGATTGGCTCTCCTTAAAAATAACCAGGGCACATGTTTGACTCCATGCCTCCACGCCACATTTTTATTTTTTTCTTTTGGCAAATTATCAATCTTTTCCAATCCCCCCGCCCCCATAAAGCTGCATGGCTGTTTGTGGACAACTCGGGAGATAATCTTATTTCATTTGCACAATTATACACTATCGAGTAATAAGACCCTATTTGCAAATAACATGATTTCTCGCTTGTTGCCAACTGGGTCACAAACCTCAACAAAAGCATTATCATGCAGACAGGAGAAGTACCCGGTCAGCTGCAGGGCAGAGATGGAGCGTTCAGCAGCTGTAATCCATTTTATTTATTTTCAGATTTCCTTTCTGCTTCTCCAAAAAATATTTTACAAGTGTTCACCGGAGCGTCTTATTGTAGCTCCAGTGAAAAATGGAGATACTGTACTTTTTACTTTCTGTGAATTCTCACCTGCTCATAGTACCGTCTGGACACCTCTTCTCTGATTCGTACATTTTACATTTTGTTAACTTTTTAACATTCTCAACACAACTTTGCTGCCAATGTCCTATAAAGTCAGCACTGTGGTTACTCTGATGCATTAATAAGAGAATCAAGCAGCACAAAATAACCCAAATGTGGTGTAAATATGTTGTCTACTCACTTTTAAGTGCTTACTGATAACTGAATGAGGTGATGGCAAGCTTCCAGCAGCTGGACCGGGTCAAAAGCAGGTCCTTCATATAAATCAAGGAGGAATTCCTTTCTCTATTATCCCCTGGCCAGCACGTAGATGCAGCTGTGGATCTGCAAGAAAGAAAAAGGGAAGCCATTTTTTATTTTGGCAATATTGTGAATAATCCTGACTGTGATTTAAGTCAAATGATCATACTCGCAGTGTACCCTTCTACAGCAACAATAGCTCAATATTGCAATGTGTTTTAGGTTTTGTAGTATTTTTACTCATGCTTTGTTTAGTCATTTATTAAACGCCATATTGTAAAGAGCTAAGGTTGTACAAAATTAAATTTAAAAAAAAAGTCCTAAAAACTCAAGCCTGAAAAACAAATACTGGTAGTTGGAAAGCAATTTTTTAAAGTGAATATGATGCATCACATTTTCACCATTGTTTACATGGGAATAAAAAAAGCAACCTATGTATGATAATATGGATTTACATTAATTCCACCATCATAATTAAATAAAATAACACTCAACTAAAGGCGTTTTTACTTTCCATGGTAATATTACCAATGTTTTATAGCAAAAAAAAAAGTCCTAAATGTACTTGTACTCTACTTGCAACAACTAAGAACCTCAGAAGATTATCAACTCTATTATTATTATCAACTAGTAAATATTCTTCATTTGGGCTATTTAGAAGAAAAACAAAATGCAGAAATTTCCTATAAAGTGCCTTAATCCAGATTTCATTTAGGGATAAAGATGTGCATCACTGATTGACTGAGCACAACTCAGGTGCAAAGTCCAGAGATGAGTCACAGCAACTTTAAAGTGTTTAGATGAAATATTCTCCAAACATGCCGCACGGAAACTTCCCATCACCGTCTGCAGCTCTTATCTGCACTACCTCGTAGCTCCCTCCCTGTATCTTAACCATAATGTAACACTTCAATATGTGAGCATTAACACGCTTCAAGGTCCTTGATTTCTCTTTAGGATTTGCTGTGTTGCACCCAGTAGAAGAAGCTGGAGATTTTGTTCCCTTCAGTCTCAAATAAATCGGGCAGGTAGAGGCAATCGCATAACCAACATGTGACTCTGCTATCAATAAACACAGGAGTTCAGATTAAGATGTTGTCTTGACCAAATTTATGACTGTTTCATTTATTCTGCAAGCAGATGAACTCTTTAAAATGTTCCATCTGTTAATGGTTTTGTCATGATAAGATCATGTTGAACCACATTAAATTTTGCAGATGGCCACTATTAAAACAAACAAAAAAATGTTGTCCTTTTACAAAATTAGCCATTAGCATTAGCGTCTACGCTGGTGTTTTAATTACCTATAGCATCAGTCACTGCTGTCTCATCTCTGTGCATCAGGCATGAACTCATCCATGAATAATTTGAGAAACTTTCCATCATCTAATATTTTCAGAGATATAGATTTCTCTAACAACTCTAGCAACTTTCACCTGTCTCATTTTTTAGATTTTGTTTGCCTGTCATTACTTAAAGAATGGTAATCTATATGAATATTTAAAAGACCGATCAGGGAAAAATGATCAGTGCTGAAAACTCCTCTGACATATCAAATCAACAACTTTTGGCAAGAGACAATAGAGTGTCTGTGTTTTTTCTTTCCACTCCAAAACAAATCTGAGTCCAGTCTGTAGTCAAACGTTGGCAGCCTGAGACTGTGTACATAGCCTTGTATACGAGGATGTGCGTCTGTATTGGCAGTGGTGCTGTTTGGACTCAGATTACACTGATTAAGTGCTTGATATTTATTATGCTATATTATGCACAGTTGCACTGATTGTTGAATTGTTTGCTGTTTGGCGCTTTTGCTGCTCCCTCGGCTGAAGACACAGAACAACGATTTGAGGTACTTGATGTATCCTCTGACAGAGCATGTTAGTTTTGCAACTCAAATCCAGAGCAAGTGTGTTGGAGGGGAGGATAAAGCCGGCAAAGGATCAATACTAACGAACTTTTTTGGCTAACTATGACAACATCAAAAATGGAATTGGCATCAGGCTTAGTAATTATTCTGTTATGATTTCAAAGCTTTACTGCATCAGACCTGATTGTCTAACTTTCTGAATGTAATTTAAATATCATTTAATCTTACCCCTTACCCCCAGAAGTAGAGAATCTTTCAGAGCAGAGGAGGAGAACAAAGGAGGAACAGGAGAACAAACGCATGACCTCTCCTGGACACACCATGCCCAAAAGATTAGCCAAACATCGGCCACTGACCAGTATTTGGAGAATTAGAACCACATGCTTGAAAGAGAGGCGAATCATGGGCTTATTTATTTTTATTTTTTTGCTAAATTATTGGAGGCTAATTGATAATTACATCATTACATCACAGGAGGGGCAAAGAAAAAGCAGTGGTTAGATATTAAGGAATGCTGCAAATAGATCTTCTCTGAATACCACAGATGCAGCCCTCAGTCCGCGTAGAAGATTAAGGTTTTCCAGGAGTTAACCAGGTGCAGACTGGAATTTGACCCAACATAAGGTATGATACACATGCATCTTCCTCTCTCTTACAGGGTAGGTTAAATAGATTTAAAGTTAACTTTGGAGTGTTTAAAGCATACACTCTTTCAAAAAAGTAAATGTAGTCTAATATGCGCCAGAGTATCACTGTAACCAATGTTGGCATTATAGTGTAACATGAATCTTGTACTAGAAGGTTAGTGGTAATTTCTACTCTTTTTAAGGTTGTGGTTGAATCTAAATGGATTAATAATAAAGCAATTTTTTGCTTTCCTAAAAAAGTTAAAATGACCATATTATTCAATATAACTGTCCACCTCTACAACTTTAGATGGGAAATCAGGAACATTGAAGAATGAATGCCAAGAAGAATTCAATATTGCTGCAAGAAGAGAGGCCAAATGGCATCACAATTAGGGTTACATTATATAGAATGTGCAACTTTTTTAACTGAACATACGTGAGATCAGACAGATAACTGGTCTGTCAAGAGGAACTGTCAAACATCAATATTTTTTACAACACAGGAAACAGTTCATGACAACCTACCTATATGAAGAACAAATTAGAATTTACTACTTAAAAAATACAGCGCTCACAATTAACAGCAAAAATTCGACGTGGGCAGTAATTCAGTATGGAAGGTTTCTATTTGCTTTGAATCAACACCACTTTCTGCAACTCCAAGCTTCAGAGCAAGTGCAGCTGTGGGAGAGATGATGGTGGCTCATGTCCTGTGCAAGTGATTTAGGAGACAGCATGGCGGTTTAGGGAAGGAAAGCAAGTTCATTACACTTCCATACTTGCATATCACTCCCCAAGGAGCTGTCACTGGAGACAGTGAAACACATGGCCCCATTCCTTTGTCCAAAAGTTATTAGCCCAGGCCCAAGGGTGAATGTGTCATTTACAATTGTTACCCCAGACCCCTCTGACCTCACCCACTCTGAGGTCACTGCCCCATTTCAAACATTAAGTGTTACTCTACCCTGCACACAAGGTGCAACTTTGATCCCTTTCTTCATCTTTCCTTCAGGAAATTGTATTGGTACAGCCTCTCCAATATCTTTCTTTTCCATTTGTAAATAGAAAAAAAACATTAAAATGCTTTCACTTTTCTATTATTTTCTTATTTTTTGCCAATGAATTTCACGGTGGAGCTAAATTGCCTTTTTCTATTTAAAAATGCATTTTCCAATTAACAGTCATGATTTAACCCATTTTGATTAGTTGTTGATATATATTAACTTTTGGTATTGTAAATTTGAGCTTGCCGATAAGTTAGAAAAACCCTGCTGATGAACTTGCCTGCGTGCGTTCGGGCGTCTCTTTTCACATTAAAATCAACTGGCACGCCATTAAAGTGGTGCATAGCCTTCCAACTTTGGCGTGCTGTTACTCATAACGCTGCGCGAAGATAAACATTCGTGTGGTGGAGCCAAACTGCAGTTAGCATATTAGCTTTACACATGAAAATAATTTGTCAGAACCTTATTTTAAAGCACTATGAATGTCATCCTGTGTTGCTGCTGTTAATTGAATTGTAGTTGGCCAAGAAAGCAAAGAAATATATGGGCACGCATCACTGGTGTAGGCAGGATGTTTTATGGTAATGGTAACAGCACCTGGTTAAGATTAGGGTCTCTTCTTTACTGTATGCATTCCTTATGTCAGTTGTAGCATGATTTATTTAGCCGAGGTTAGCAGTAGAGAGGAAATAAAGTTGCGTGGTTAAGGAAATCAGAGATGTCCTGATAAGTGAAAGAAAATAGATATGTAAAATATTTTAAAAGATTATTGAGGGGCGAGGTCATTTCAGAGTTAACCATAAAGCAACGCAATAATATTGCAATAGTGATTTATATCCAGCCACTGAGGCCTGTCATCTGCAAATGATTCAGTCCAAAGGACTGAGCCATTTCATGCAGCTAAGATCTTCAGAGAACTTCATTCAGTTGGGCTGGCTGGATGTTTAACATCTGCTTTACCAGAAATCATACATCTTAGTGGACTATTTTGTTATTCCAATGGCTCCAATGGCTCAATTAAACCTGGTCATTATCACCTGAGCAAGTCTGAATGGGAAACCTCTGAGAACTTTGTAACAATGTTTCCAGCGTATCGAGCAGTCAATAACTTACGCATTTTTAGATACATATTTGATATGTACCCTAATGTGAAAAGAGGTTGACATTTGTTGTGGCACTCCCCTCCCCCTTTTGCCCCCCCTTTTTCATTAACCTTTCCACCACCCCAGGCTCCTGAACCCACTTGTACATTTTAGGCCTTGATAATAAACCACCATCTGCAAAACTTACAAGTGCTTTAGCAGAGTTAATTGAGTAAATTGAAGCAAGCTGCAGAGCAGTGCTGATCTATGATCCCCTGTTGAGGGCCTAGAAGGGAGACAACAGATTTACTGCAAGGACAGTGGGCGGCCTTTAGTTCAGGCTCTGGTTCATGGGAAGTTTGAGGTCAGCTGGGATTAAAATATTTCAAGGAACAAATGGAGTAATTTGGGTGCAATATAAGGAGCACTCTGCCAGGACTGACCAAGTATCCAGGTGTGATTTATTATATTTTTAAACCCATCTCTC
Organism: Tetraodon nigroviridis; assembly: GCA_000180735.1. Taxonomy (NCBI): domain Eukaryota; kingdom Metazoa; phylum Chordata; class Actinopteri; order Tetraodontiformes; family Tetraodontidae; genus Tetraodon; species Tetraodon nigroviridis. The sequence continues at coordinate 31,770 of CAAE01012143.1, forward strand.
TTTTTCATCTTTTTTTAAATACTGCAGACCTGTTATTTGGGATTTATTGATAACACAAAGACTGACCCTTTCTTACAAGACTATTAGTTTTGGTTGACTTCACTTGAAGAAGACCACTTGGGGGGAAAAAATAGCAACAACATCAGCTTGTTGCTTTAGCATTTGTGTCTTTAGTGGCACTTTTTGTAATTTTAATAGATGTTAGCTCTTTTTTTTTATTATATGTGGAACAGTTTGTGCCCTACAACATTGATTTAGCAGTCAGTAAGAAATGTCAAGTGAGTGACTCAAAATACACTACAAAAAAGTTAGCAGTTAGATTGATAAGTTATGAATGTTTACGTGAAGTTGTGCAGTTATTACAAATGCTACAGTTTGTAAAAAAAACTATGGAGGCTTGGCCCTTCTGAAAACACCTATGTTTTTCTTTCTGACTGGTTTACAGCTCTGTCACAAAAAGCATTTCCCAACTTGTATATCCAGGTCTGTATCGTGTGTAATATGTAATGCAGACCTGCGATGGAAATATTTGAAAGATTCTATACTGTTAAAAATGAAACATCCGCATCTTTAGAACTGTATATTTGTATATAACTGCCATGTTGCAGCCATTAAGCACATTTCAATACAAACCCTTGAAACTCTTTTCTTGAAACTAAGAAAAGTTCTTTTTGGCCATTAACAGGTAAAGATACTGTTTAGGTGCTACATTTAAATAAACTCAATTTAAAATATGTGCAATATATTCCGCAGATCCTGTGTGGATTGCCCGTATCATTTTAATCTGACATTTGCATTTGCAAATTTTGGCTGAAGGATACAATAAAACATGAAAGTGTCATCTCCAGAAATATTTCATATATCTATCTCAGGCATAAGAAATAAAACATCAGTGGATTTACAGTATAACCCTATTACAGTTGTAAGAGAATAAATCGAATTCCATCTGCAAGGACTTATCTCCAATATTTCTATTTCTATCTATATTGTTTCCACGGTTTTTTGCTACTGAAACAGTGCAATTTTCCCATTGTGGGATAAATAAAAAACTTCTGTTCTATTCTATTCAGAAATAAAAATTCAAACATACCCTCTAATAACTGTGTGATCAAAGATTAAGCCAAGTCTGACTTCATTCCAACTACACTTCTCTTGTGTTACTTGTGGAAACACAGCAGTCCTTCTCACATTACAGTGGTTGGATTTCCATGATTAGCCAGTAAATTTCTTCACAATAACTAGCAATGTTGTAGCATTAGGCTACAACAGCCACTGTCAACAACTCTTGACTCCTTGTCCACATACAGACGAGTGGCTAAGCAACTGCATGGTTTCAAAATAAAGATAGATGGGAGTAATCGACATGGAGCGAGTTTGGGGGTGGGAGTACAAGGTGGAAGGGAGAAAGAAATAGAGGGCCAAACTCGTTTTCCGCTTGATGCGTTAGCTACAGAGAACGTGCCTTTACTCAGTAAATGATTGGGGGGGGGGAGGGGGCAAAGGGGCCAGAGAAGGACCTGTGCTGCTCTTCTATTATGCACTTCAAAGGTCTCCAAAGGCAGGTTAAATAAAAAGCAAATGTGTTGTCCCTGCTGCTCAAATACCCCCA
>CAAE01012146.1:0-22768 GCA_000180735.1 Tetraodon nigroviridis
ACCGTCAAGGTTTCATCGTGTTTAATACTTAACAGGCAAAAATGCTCCAGAAAGCTTGTATGTTGTTTTTACTGGTGTCTTTTAAAATCCTAGTGAATAAAACAGTAGTGTGTAGGCAGATTACATAAGCAAAATCAGGATCTGCCCCGTGTCAAAAGGATCATGACAAACCCCGCGTTTGGAAACTCCTCACACTGAAAAATTCCCTCTGATGGTGGTCAGCTATGCAACCAAAGCTCGAGTGCGGTGAGGTTTCGTTGCAGCGCGCCGGCGTCTCTTACTACTGGATATCCAGGAAAAACCGCTTTGATCAGCAGAGTCTAACCCTTTTCACATGGTCCTCAAAGGACTAATGTCAGGACTTGTTCAGAATAAATTGCCTCTGCTCAATGGGAAAACGTCCAAGAGAGGGGGGGGGGGGGGGAGAATCTAAAGTGTAAAAGTTCAAATTCTCTCCAAGGTTCGAAAGAAATGAATAATTCTATAACCTGGAGAGAAAAAGGGACCCAAAACAGAAACGCTAATTGGAAACTAATCCTACAAATTAAGGAAGCTGTCTCAGCCACCAATCAATGACTCCTTAAATTTCCAGGATATTGATATGTAATAAATACGCAGCGAATACTACTGCTGCTACAGGTGTACCATTCTCCCAGGGCCTCTAAGCAACGCATCCTGCCGAGGATGAGCTCGGGGTCCTCTTTGTTCATGTCGATCTTCTTGTCATAAGCTACCAGGGCATCCTCCCACTCGTGCAGCTTCTCGTACCAGGTGGCTTGGATTTCCTAGAAATGCAAAGACACTGAAATAAGTTATGTGAGATCCCCCGAAGCTTTAAGTACATCAAGAGAAGAATCCTTACAAGGAGTGTGGAGATTTCATCACAGAGCCAGAAGCTTCTGCTGATGTGACTATCTGATTGAACCATACTTGAAAAAGGGCAAAAAGCAGGTCTGCCTCCAGGTTTAGCTTTAGGTTAGCTACAAATGTCCAAACTAGGCAACAGATTCCAGATTGATAAAAACGTGACTTTAAAACTTGACCTCCAAATATTGGCTGGCAGCTGACGTACTTAACAGGGAAACCTTACATTTTCCCACAGTAAAGATTTCCAAATGGTCGCCTCATAAAGGTGTGTGGAAGTACACAGTGAAACTGTTTTTGTACTTTTACGACACATTCACACAGAAGTATAAACGTGGTGCTCAAAGCACAAGGAAAGCTCTCTTCTGTGGTGCTAATGGCCACAAAACCCCTCACACACACCACTCCGAGCTAAAACCAACCATGTGATAGAATCATTCGCTTTATTCAAAAATGTATATGCTTACAAATTTCTGGGCGCGCTAAAGATGTCATTACCACCGTCGTTAGCTGGGTTTTTGAATTTTTAAACGATGTCTTCAGGTAAAACCAGCAGATTCTCACCAGCAGAATTAATGTGAAGTGACTCATCATGAATCGTAAGAAACAACGTTCTGAATTCGCGTGAACATGATGAAACTGACAGTGTCGAGCTGAAAGTCTAATCAGCGATCTGTTAAATAGTTCAACAGTTCTGTTTTGAACGTGCAAAGAGTGATGCAATTCTGTTATGGAAGATGGATACAAATCAAAAATAATGAGCACTTTTTCCTCTTATGTAATTGATGTGGAAAAACACAGCGATGGTGTCATCTGTTTAATAGTTATTTCATATCTGGATCAAGTTCATTTTGAAGACTACAGGAGAAAATTCATTTTGAAAAAGATATTCCTTCGCATTTGTAACACAGAATTATGTACAATTTTAGGCATTATATAATGATTACAGGAATAACAAAAATGTTTTCCAGAGTAGCAGAGCTAGAACTAAAAAGAAAAAAAAAAAACTGGGAAAGCATTTGATCAATATTTACTGAAAATGTTATCCAAATCTGTTCATACGGTTCAAGTTTTTTGTTCACGGGCAGATAACTGCCAGCTGTCACCTGATCTCCATGGCAGAGGTAACTGTGTATAGTCAAATGGGTTTAAAAATACAATGAAGCACAAATAAAGCCTAAAACTTAACTTTTTTATTTTTTGGTATGAAAAAAGACATCATTTATAGAAGCTGAAAGGGTGCAGAAAGGAATTCTTGGTCTCTTTTGCGCAGGAATATAGAAAAAGGCGTGCAAAAAAATAATAAACAGCTTGACCATTTGACCAAAAATCCAGTAATTCTGTTTCATGTCATTTACCACTTAACAGAAGTGTTTTTCCACATGCTGCCCGTAACTGTTTTGTGGTGTGTGTGTGTGACTTAAATGACCTTCATCAACGATGCACACAACAGGCCACAAACAATAAAAACCCACCATATGGGGTGTAAAATATACCAGTATGAAAGCGGAATATAAATCAGTCCTTTCTGAATTTTAAACAGATCAAAGTATGACATTTCAAAGGCACTGGGACCTGGTTTATGGGGAGTGAGATAAAATAAATGTAAGAAACACTCACCAGCTCACTAAAATGCTTCATTGCGTAGTCCAGCACCCCCGACGCTGCTTCTGGCTGCTGCAGTTTATTGTTGATGCTTAAAAAAACAAAATTGGGGAAAATTTTGTTAATTTCTACCTGCAGGTGATGGAAATGTCATTGTTACTAAGTTTTAGCAAACTAGATATAAAAAAAAGATCTATATATCTGCAAAAATGACCAACTTAGGTGGTCACAACCTTCCGTGCGCGCGCGTGTGTGTGTGTGTGTGTGTGTGTGTGCGTGTGATTTCACAGTTGCTAGCAGATGATCACAACTCAGCCCAGCCCAGCTGCCCCCTCTGCCCCCCCCAAAAAATATTTTCAAATCTTTTCAAATATAAAAGTATTTTCCTCCCAACAAAGTCCGTTTCGGAACACCACTCGAGGGTACAACCTCTTCTTCCCTTGAAGATCTAAAGTCTTTCTGTGCAGGTGCCAACAAACCAGTAAAAGTCAACGGCAACAAATGGTTCCGTCCTTCATCTTCCTGCCTACAGACGGAACATTAATTGAGATCTAATGAAGAAATCAGGCTGAACAAAGCATTGACATGACATGTTTTTTCCTTCTGCGTGGAGTTTATTGTGAGAAAGAAGTGACCCTATTGACTTTGTCATGCTTCTTTTTTTTTTTTTTCGACAATTGATGACCTATCCGTCAAGACAGCACAGTTCCCGCTTGTGCAGCCTTCACTCGACACATCTGGAAACACTCTTATGTACTGCAAGTGCGGCACTAGCCAAGACATCTGTAAAATGTAGCCTTGAAGAGGTGCTGTGCCCCTGTGTTCTGAGGACAGCGGGTGACTCGAGAATACAGAACCTTCCAAAGGTTAGCTATTATTTGGGAGCTATCGCACACGTTGTTGGATACTAATGACAACCGCACCCTTAAAAAATGCTGATTTAATGGTGTGGTCAAAGGAGTTAGACAGTGTGTGTGTGTAAAACACCAGCACTGACTGAAAGCTGATACAGTGAATACATTAAATATGTAATTATATTTTAAGATAAAGATCTCTAAGACATATTTTGACAATGCAAATCAGATTTGATTCACAATAGTGGACTTTTGTTGTGGCCATAAAATATACGTGCAATATAAAGGGCCGATTTTTTTTTAAGAGTTAAAGAGCAGACACACATTTTAAAATCTATACAAAGCCTTTCCTCGTGGTAATAAATCTAATGCACATCCTGCCTTGGAACAGCTTTGACCTCGATGACCAGTCATGGACCAAACATGCCCAAAAAGGCACGTGTGATTGACCCCCTTTAGAAAAGCTAAAAGCCAAGGTCATCCCTTTCACTGCCCACACACAACTTTCATTTTTACTGTTTTAATAGTCATTCTCTTGTATGTGTGCATGTATTGTACACAATGATTAAAAATCCTGCACCTGCTTGAGTGTGTTTACCACTGGTGTCCAGATTGTCATTCATTGGTGTGTGCAAATAGAACCAATTCAGCTCCATTGTTGACTAGGGAATCATCAAAGGAGCCAACTATGAGAAGATGATGACAGCGAAACTGACAGAGAGACAGAAGCACCATTCATGCTTAAGTCCCAGATTAGGGTTAGAGGCCTCGGCTGACCTAACCTGCATTTCGTCACACCGTGGGAGGAATTCTGGGGTGGTTTGACCCCGGAACCTGTGAGTCAACTCAGCAACTTATTCATCATCCCACTGAGTAATATATGACAAAATAGAAACAGTTATTTTGAGATACAGAAGAGTGTACAAAAATAGTTTTTAAATTCTCTCTCCTCTTGTATCCCAACACTTAAAATGGTTCGCAACTTAAGGTGGTGTTAATGGGATTTAAATATAAACTAACATGATCAGATTTTATTGGAAATATTCGTATCTCTAACTGTGTTTGACGACACACATAGAAACACCGTCTAGAATCCCAACATTAACAGTATCACAGGAAATATATAGTGTATATCACAATACACAATCATTCAAATTGAAACTGAAGATGTGCAAGGTTTCTATAATGCGCCACATGCAAACCGCTGAGGTATGCTAAAGATGCCCAGATGTGGCTTCATCTGCTCAATCAGAAAAAAGGGCCTTCTCTCCTGCAGACCCTGGGGAATTCATTGTCCCTGAGCTGAAGCCATCTGGCTGCAAGTTACATGCAGCCTAAATCCATCCAGATGAAAAGGCTCACACGGTTCCCCTCAAAGAATATACACAATCACACTATTAGTAGGCAAAAATTAAATAAATAAACAAGAGGTCCTGGAAATCTGATAAATCCACCCTGTTATGGGTCAGAAGTTGTACTTCCTACTTCTTTTAATTGTTCCCATGTTCCCAATTAAAATTGTCTTAGGCTTAAAGTAGCTACTAGTGAAATTCAGCCCCCCAAAAAAGAAACAAATTTTGTCAGCACACCAGAAAGAAGAAAGAGTTTTAGGCGTCATGCTAAAATCTTGACTATTTCAGTGGTTGGGAAAAAAGATAAAGGTAGGAAAAGTTTAACTGTTATCACTGAAAGAATTTACTGTATATACACGGGCTCTTGCTCCTGCTCAGGGGACAAAGCGACACACTGGTTCATTCACCAGCGCAGCTTAGACGCATCATTCCGCATGTTACGTAAATAAAACTCCTGGCTTCCACGTCCCGCGATAGCTGCCCCCCTCCTGCAGCTGCCGTCTGCCTGTATTACTGACAGCGATCTGTCCTCCAGTCACAGCCTTCAGCACAGGAACCAGCCCATTTCACAACAGGGCTGTTTAGCACGCTGTCAAGTTAAAACCAACATGTTAGACTTTGATTGATGCCAAACACATGGCTAGAGTTACCTTGGGTTAGAAAGCAAAGACAGGAGTAGTAATTCTTTTTTTTTTTTTCCAACACAAAAGTGGAAAAAAAATGCATATAAATTCTTCAGGGAAAATGTCATTTTTAAGTGCTGTAATCGTCTTAGGAAGTTCGAGGACTAAAAAAATGGTTCAAACTACAGAGTAATGTAATATAGTTACACAAACAGACTTGCAAGAAATAGGAGTTAGATCCTTTTAAAGGCCATCACTATCCTCAGCCGATCCTCATATGTGGCAGGGGAATGATTTAATGAACAGGAATCCGATCAACTAGAGTTTACACCAAAATTAAAAAGAACAATAAAGAAAAAAAATGCAAGTACTTTAAAAAAGCTTGAGTCGGAAAAATAAGCCACACAAGTTGGCTCGTCTGTATATGGCACAAGTACACAACATTGATACCAGACGCTGCCTCTAACTAGAACAAAAACAACAAAAAACCCATTATTACAAAACAACAAGCAGGTTCTGCTGAAAGATTCAAAAACATACTGTTTCAATAAATGGCAGAGAGCAGCGCTTTATCTCTTGATGCAGTGGAACAATAACCGTATCCAAGCACTGTGTCGGTCGATATTGTATGCAGATCTTTTCCTGCGTGCATCAAAATGAGCCAGGAACCTCGCATGCATCACTGCAGGAGATAATACTGAGTAAGCAGACAGCTCACTCACAGGCTTCCTTCCAGAGGATGGGGAGAAACCTTCCAGACTAACCACTTGTCTCCTTTTTCTTGAAACGCCGAGCTGACTTTTGACCTTAACAGATGCAAACTAACGGGTATCCATCAGCAGTGAAAGACCCACTTTTTAAAGTGCCTCTTAGACGCTAGCAGGATGTAAAACCAAGGTTTTCTTCCTGACTGGTTAAAAGGTCTAGCTGGGAGGAAGAAAAAAAGGCCCAAAGAAAAAGACTTGGAAAAGCGAAAAAACAGAATATTCATGCGACAACATCCTATGTTTAAACCAACCATCACGTATTTCCTGTATATGGATTCTTCTAAAGTTAACTTAATTAGAGTGTTTCTAACTCGTATATAGAGTCCTGGATGAAATTTCTTATTTTAAATAGCTTCTAGTCTGAGCTCATCACCATCCCAGAATTTTTCTCCTAAAGAGCTCTAAATTAAAATGCTAACCGGCACTTTTGCACAGCCCACATATTCAGCTATTCCTCCCTCATACTGTGTGATGGCCTCAGATTGCTCAAAGGTGAGGAAGTACGTACATTTTACGTCAATGAAATTTCTTTTTCTCTCTCATGAATAATACATGGTTTTTGTAGTCATTCAATCATCTAAAACCACCTAAAACTGGTCTTTGGGATCACCACTTTTTATCAAACGTCAATTTTTACTTCCAAATGCAAATTTCTTTGGTTCTACTGGTAGCAAACAGGTTCACAGAGGTCACCAGCAACTAAACACAACCAGAAACGCAGCAGCCTTGAATCAAATTGTTTTCTCTGGTGATTTCTGGAATCACGGGATAATGTAATGACATAACTAAACATATGGAAAATACCTAAGATCAAAACTATAAAAGCAAATTCCAAGAGACACAAATGTTTTTTGTTTCCCTGAGCAATGACGCAAGGATTTTTACATCCTCCTCTCACGAAATGTCTCTCTGAAGTGGTGCCACATGGCCAACTGTGTTTACAAGAAGCAGAGAGGACTGTTAGATGAAGGAATCGGGACTAATCCAGCCTCTTTCTCCTCCCAGGTAGTTTGTCCCCAGCTACCGGTTTGGGCACAGTTAGAAGACAGCTATCGCTGCTGCGTCCAGCGTACGAGGGCAGAATTTTTCACCTGTTTTATTCAGCAGAGCTCAGGGCTGGGAGACTGCTCTGATGTATACCTCTGATGTATTCCTCTTTCATCCCTATAGCTGCCATTGAGGTGGGCAAGTTCCTTTCATCAGCTGCACGACACTTGAGCAGAATCCTTGGACAACAAATCAAATCTAACTCGCACCCTCTGCCTTCAGGCTGACACTTACTTTTATTACACTTTACATTCCAAATAAAGCCAATAAACACTCTTTTCATACCCTTCAATGCTGCTAATAAATCAACAAATACTCTTTTGACAAGTCAACTTGTCCATTCGTACTCTAAAATATAAACATCACAGTTTTATTTTTCATATTTTCTGGAGAGAAGCTGAATCTAAAATGTGGTAGCAAGCGATGTGTGAAGATATTGGTACGACTAATCTTGGTGATTTATCGCAGTTGTGCTCTTTGGCTGCCCACATTAAATTGCCACCGTGAAATATGCACTTTTATTCATTACAAAGAAATATTATAGGCATGGTGCTATAGATGTCACATGTATTGAGATACAGATGTGTTTAGTTGGGTCTGCAAGCGACTAAATTGCCAATTTTTCAGACTGTTATCAATGGTGTTGTTTGCGCTGCAGTTGTCCCCTAAACGCTGCTATAATTTCATTTTGTCTATTAAAGCAATTGATGACAAAGCTGCAGAAATAAGTGCAACACTGTCACTTTATTTCTCAGCAGCCCAGAGCGGATTCGCTACTTTTGTGTAGGAAATGACCCAGAAGAGGTACCATGTGACCATTTTTGACAGCGGCATCGGTCGTTCCGGTGGCTGCCGTCAGACAACCGTGAGGTGAAGCAGCTGAATATGGCTGATCCAGGACTTGGCGTGCTTACGCAGGGTTGCGAGTCTCATGCTGGACGAGCTGCCAATGTTTGTTTTAACGTGCTGCCAAAACTGAAACCGGACACTTCTTTGGCGAGCCAAACGCGCGTTCGTTAAACTTCTGTGGTCTGCACACAGGCCCAGGAGCTTGAAACGTCTTTACCATCGCAGAGACTGTAATTTTAATCAAAGTTAAATTTTTACAAGAAAATTTAGTGAACTGACAGTTATGACACAAGTTGTATGCTATAAACCAAACATTATCTATGATGACAAGTGGAACAAAACATTACTGATGCAGATTATGTAATTTTAATTTATAAGGGAGATGCCATGGAATGCGCTGGCTCATATCTTCACCTCCGTCTGTCCTATAATTGAATCCAAAAGTACTCAATTGACAACTTGGACCTGCAAACTCCTTGATTACAAACCCTTTTCCAAGATATGTAACAGCACAAAAGCCATGTATGAACAAATTCGAAGCACAAGCTTTAAAACAGAGATCTCAACGATGACTCAATGAGACGTGGCTGCTCTGATCAACACAGTAGGTGTGCAATGAACCTTATGGGCTTCCCAAAAAAATCACATGAAGGTGACTTTGGTTTAGTGCTTTCAGGGGCAACTAGAATGTATAGAAAAGCTGTGCACTCTTCCAACATCACCTAGTAAAACACGCTAGGAAAAAAAAGTTTGGTGGAGTTACGATGCAATGTTAAGAGCACACAAAAAAAAATAAAAAAAATTTGCATCCAGCTGCATTTTTGTGTACTGGTGCTGAATGATTGAGTCCAGAAGTAGATGGAAATGATGCCACTGGGATGCATTCTGAAGTGTGGGATGTGTGACTCACACAGCAGCCAGGGCAACGATACAATCCAGGAAGCTGAATTATCTCCGTTTTTCCAAAATAAGATAAAATTCAGTGCCTTAAGGTCAAATGTTTCAGAGAGTTCAACAGGAAACACACACACCATCAAGCATTAGTGGTGCAGAAAGAATTATTTAGACATGGATGTCAAACACTGGTTTTCACTAAATCAACCCTTTTCTATCTTTACGCAGACAAAATCTTTTTTGGATTAAATACTTCAATTTTAAAATATTAGAGGTATGTTTCTTTCTCATTTTCTGATTCAACTGTGTCATTGTCACAGCTGACAACAGCCTGAGGATGAAGACAGCTTGATCAGTTTGGAAAAAATAGGACAAATCAATCAGTCCCATATGCAATTCAAAATTCAAACAATACAAGAAACTAAAAACACATGTGAATGAGCCATACAAATATAAATAAATTTAAAACATGCATTGCTGTAATCCCAGATGGATGTCCAGCAGTGAAAAGCAGATGGCATCCTTCAAAGAGCAGCAAGCCTGGGGAAAGGAAGAAGCGCGTCCATCCAAAAGCTTCGAGCTAAAAGCAGCTTATTCGGTAATTATGTAATACTTTGTGGAAAGTCAATCTCACCGTTTGTCCTCCAAACCATAATTTCCATGAGACAAAAAAAAAGATGTTGGACAAAATGATCTAAACTATTCCCTTCAAATGAGTCACCAATGAAGGTCACCTCCCAAACAGTTGACAGTAAACTACACTACACACGAGGTCAGGAACATGCTTTAGACTGAATTTCAACAAAAATAAAAAGTAATGGTCAAGATGTCATGAGATCCGGGAGTAAAGGTGTAGACAGAAGACAGACGGCCGCTAAAGCCCCTAACTATACACATACTGCGTGGATATGCATCTTTAGCGCTGCCAAAAATAATAAAACCTGACTATCTTTAATCACTACATATCATCTTCTTTTCATTTTCTTCAACCACTGAAATGCTTCTAAGCCTGGTTTTTCAATAAAGATTATTTTATTCAAAGAGAAAAAGTCATAAAGTTTAATAGAGACTGTCAGGAATGCGGTGTTTCAGCCACGTCCAATGCTGTCCACATAAATGCCTGTGTTTTCAGCAGATTTACTGTGGTCATATGTTGTTTAACGGGGATGCACACAGAAATTATTCTATAAAAGCCGTTTACGCTGCTGAAGTGATGGACCGATTGTGGTGGTTTGAATTAATCCACCTGCACTTCCTGTAAAATGGATGCTGGCATGAAAAATTTGAAAAAAAAACCTCTTAGCCTACCTCTTCGCCCCACAAGCCTTCTAAATTTGGCAGCAGATTGTAAACAGGAGTTCCCGAGAAAACCGCTTTCACTTCCACAAGGTTCCTTTGTTTATTCAAAAACCGTCGGTGGTAAAGATTTGTTTACAGGCCCTCCACAACTCGGCCACACTACGTGCCTTTGCCTGCAACTTTGTGGGTATTGTTTTTGCACAAGCGCATTAACTGAAAATGTATAGGGAGAAGTTCTGGAAGATCCTCCAGAAGCGTATGAGTGGCTGCCGCTGATGTTCGTAGTTGCGGAAGGATAGAAAAAAACTGAGTAGGGGAACAAGAATAATACTGACACAAATACACTATTTCTTTCAGGACGATAGATGAAGTGGCACATATTTAGCGTGGGCTGTTGTACGTGAGCTCCAGCACCTACAATCAGGCTTCAATCAGGCCACACCTCCCGCTCAACATTCAGAGCACCTCTGACATGGAATGCTTCTCATGCAGACATTCTTTCCCTGTTTGTGCACGTGTCAACAAAAGCATAATAGAGGAGAACGTTCTGACATTATTCCTCAGCAATTCTCTGAAATACTGCATGTGTAAAAGGTCACTTATTCAACTGATTTTTTAAAGAGGAGATTGGTAAAAAGGAATAGATAAGCAAATAGAAAAAGCTCGTGCCTTTACAAATACAGAGTGAAAAGGCTGGACTTTATATATCATTTGAAAATGTACTTCAAAGAAATAGTTTTGGACTTTTCAAATTTTTACTCCTTGCTTTGGTTAAATTTTGTCCTAAAATTTTCAACTGAGGGTTTTTCCTGAATGAAATTTAAGGCTTAATATTGCTGCCTCTGAAATTGGGAGCCAAAAACAGCCTTTTACTAACAATTAAAACAACCCTGAGATTTCAAACCCTCTTTGGCACGTAAACGAACGTAAAGAAAAACAACTTAATTCGCATATGCAGACAAATAAAAATCACAATTTTTCAAAATTTGACTTAGGTGTAAACATTCTGAGCAAAATTACTAGTTTCCCCAAGAAGAACGTGTTTAAACTTGTGTTTTAACACTTTTCAACTAAAGTATTTAAAAATAGATTTTCACAATTTCCCAAGTAAAAGGTTTTCTTAGGTCTGCATGAAGCTTTCCATGGAGAGGGGAGGAAAAAAAAAAAAAACTGGCAAAGAGACCATAAAAAAACGTGGGCAGGACTTCTGTGGAAATAGTGAAAGTAAGATAAAGGGAGAGCCAGAGGGGTTCAGTGGGTGGGGGAGAAGAGGGAAAAGTTCTCCACCCTGAAGGTTGGAGAGGGTCAGCACGGTGAGTGGTGCGCACCGGGAGAAAGGGGGAGGACCCACATGGAAAATATTTAAGATGTTGAGGCAGAGGAGGGCTTCACCAAGGAAACAAGACAGAGCCTAAGTGCGACAAAGAGGAACTGCAGCTGAGATTGTGTGAATCTAGAACTTTAGCGGATAAAATGAAGAACTTGGGTATAATATTGCTGGGGGTCACGCTGCTCCTGTCGGCAGAGACACGGGCCCAGAGTCCCAGGAAGAGGCCATCGCCTCCGAAGCCTCCCAAGGCTCAGTGCTGCAACGAGGTGCGCTCTCTGAAGGTTCAGGTGGCCAACCTCACCAGTCTCCTGGAGGAGCTGAGCCGCAAGCAGGAGACAGATCTGATGAATGTCGTTAGGCAAATAATGGAGCTTGACAAACACAACCGGCAGCAAGAAGCCCGGGTCACAGAGGCGGAGAGCAAGTACTCGGAGATCAACAACCGTGTGGAGATCATGCAGCTACAAACCCTGCAGTCCGCCACGCAGACTTCGTCAGGTAAGCAGCCGGGAAGAACCTGACACAGCAGAAATCAATTTTTTAACTGGTCACTGCAGCCCATCTACTACTGTTGATTATACAATGTACTGGCATCTGTGGACTTGCGCTGACATCGACAAAAGGCTTTACTCAACACAACAAACTGTATTTAATGTTTGTCAAGTTCCGTTTCTAAATACAACACAGGAGTTTCTTTCATTGTAAATTGCTTTTTTTAATGTAGCAGCAGTAAATAGCAATCATATCAAAGACTGCTATTTGTCAGGTATGCAAAAACCTCAATTTTTCAAAATGACATATTCAGTTAGGCTGAGCAGGACTATAATCAGACCTGACGATCGCCTGTCAGACAACTGTTTGTGCGGCGACATTTACCCAGGCTGTCAATGGAGAACCGGCATCAACGTGAATTCATCATCTCTGACACCTTCAGCTCACCTTTTACACACTAATCAGTGCCGCCTGGTGCCCAGGCACGCCTGCTGAACCCGGCATGACGTCGTTTATTATTTCTATATCTTAACCCTGCGGTCCGACGGGGCCGGGTTCAATACACTGGCAAAGAGAACACAGGGGCCTTTATTAAGCCTGAGCAAATTACAGGCAACAGAGACCAGAACAGGAAAAGCTACACAGATTAGGAGAGGTGGAAGGTCACCATCTATTTTTCTTTTATGCGGAGCTCCAAAGTGACCTCACAGCCCTTTCAGATGGGAGGACACATCATGAAAAGGGAAAAAGGAAACAAGAACTGCTCGGCACTAACCTCTTTCATCCTTTAACACTTTCACATTTTGTATATATGCCTTTCTTTCATTAAAAACCTTTTTTTTTTCCAGATGCCATTTATGATTGTGCGTCCTTGTACAGCAAGAACTACAGAATCTCCGGAGAGTACAAACTGCCCAAAGACGACTTCCTAGGAACCTCTGAGCTCAGCGTATGTTTAAGCCCACTTTTGTTTAGAGTATGTCTTCTGTGTGCGTTTTTCTGAGGGCGTACCTTCTCTTTCCCCTGCTTTTGTTTACATTCTGCTAAAACAGGTCTACTGCGATATGGAGACGAACGGAGGCGGCTGGACTCTGATCCAGAGGCGCAAGATCGGCTTGACGTCATTCAATCGGGACTGGAAACAGTACAAAAGTGGATTTGGATCCATCCGTGGAGACTTCTGGTTGGGTAACGACAACATCTTTCGTCTAACAAGACAGCCCAGTGTGCTCCGGATCGAAATGGAGGTACGTGATGGAAAACCTGGTCCGAATAAACAACAGGAATATACCACTAATGCATAAACCACTTACATGGCTGAAAGTAATGGACCATGAAGGTGGAACCACTTCACATCTATTAATATCAAAGAGAAACAAAATGAACACCAACTGTAAAATTTAATAACTGGCTGCTTTTATTGTGTTAAATGTATTTTCCAATGCAGGACTGGGAAGGCCAAACTCGCTATGCCGAGTATGGTTTCTTCACTGTCACTAATGAGCTCAACAGCTACAAGCTCTTCCTCGCCAACTACAGCGGGAATGCCGGAGACTCCCTGCACTACCACAATAACACCAACTTCAGCACCGCCGACAAGGACAATGACAAATGCGTGGATCACTGCGCCTCCTTGCGCAAAGGTAACACCGACGCCAGCTCAATCCACGCGCTCACTTTAAAATGAAAACCTTCCACGTTAAATGATAAATTCCCCTTCATTTGCCACAGGGGGCTACTGGTACAACTGCTGTACTGACTCGAACCTCAACGGCGTTTTTTACCGCTACGGTCAGCACACGAAGAACTCGGACGGGATCACTTGGTACGGCTGGCACGGCTCAAACTACTCACTGAAGAGGGTCGAGATGAAGATCCGGCCAGCGGACTTTCAACCATAGGCGCCGTAGCCGCACACACCGATTCTAAACCACATGTGTCAATTTTGTACTAATATCATTCAGATATTGTGTCTTTTTGTGGACTACAAAGTAATGAAAGTGTTTGTGATGGCCGGGTTAAGGCATCAATCGTTAGCATCAGAATGTGTCGTGTGTTTACCATCTTCCATTGTAAATTGTAGTTCTGTTTTTATATTTATCCGTTAGAGTTTTTATTTTGAAACGCTTCCATAGATGCTCTTTTAACACTGTCCCATTCGGGCTACTGCATTTTAACACCCCTTGTTTGACTTAAGCACAATGTTGTATCTTTAGTGAAGTTTGGCTCGGTTCAGACTGATCTGACCTTTGCAAAACCGTATTAGAAAAAAAAAAAATTGCGAAATGCTGGAAAGGGACCAAGCGATTTCATCTGAGTTATGCTGCATTTTATTGTAAAACTCTAAGCATTTTAATGGGAATGTGTAATTTGTAAAAATGTGTACAGCTCTGAAATGAGGTTGTTTTATGTGATTGAGAATAAAAAAAATATTTTTTAAAAGAAACAGCTGCGATGGAAAATCACACACACACACAAAACGGTTTGACTGAAGGACTCAAGGGAAGTCAAGGTTTTTCAAGTGTCCAGCAG
This sequence comes from Tetraodon nigroviridis, assembly GCA_000180735.1. Classification (NCBI taxonomy): domain Eukaryota; kingdom Metazoa; phylum Chordata; class Actinopteri; order Tetraodontiformes; family Tetraodontidae; genus Tetraodon; species Tetraodon nigroviridis. Next base: position 14,509 of record CAAE01012146.1, read on the forward strand.
TGACGACGTATTTGCCTTGAGCTCTGACCTCTGACTCTTGGGTCATCTCCAGACATTCTGCCTAGAGGTCCTAAGTCCAAATCCCGGAATGACGACCACACACGTATTCTGTCAAAAAGTCCGACGCCCTTGGTTTACTGCCCTAAAACAATGAGTCCTTTTTGCTGAACAAAACCCAGATCCCGTAAAGCATTCAACTGCTGACTGTTTGCTCAAGGCTCAATGGTGACTGAGGCAAACTCATCTCCTTAGAAAAGTTAACACATTCAGTTTGAGTAAGCATCTAAATACATCCAGACGTGTATCACCTCCCTTTCAGAGGACATTTTCACAATAAAATAAAAAGCATATATAACAGACCGATAAGAGCGCAAACCACCTACTAACAAAGTGTTTTTGACTTAAAAAACAAAAAAAATGTAGTGTGGGTTCATGCACAGTGCGATGCATTTCAATATAGGCATTCATATCATACTTAAAGGTCCTTGGTTTAACACCAAACGTGTGCTGGCGCACTGCAGCACTCTGGATGTGTTAACATGCAGGTTAATATGTAATTACATTTGCAGACGTTTCCACCCTGCCCTCCATCAGTATGGCAACATGTTTATGATTACCACATGGCCATGATGTGACGATAATCATGTGCAACTCTGGTCTCCATAGAGGACGTAGGACTACCAGTCTCACAGAGGCTCAAATTAAACCAAAGAAAAGACTAAACCAAGTTAAAAAAAACCTCTGCGTTCTGTACCAGGACGTAAAAGCTCGTTAACGGTGTTCTGTTCATCATGTATATAAATTGAGGGAAACTGTGACTAGTTTCCTGGCTCAATTTAAAGTCTACAGTTAAACCACATAATAATTATTTCTATTTTTATTAGATTTTCACAATTGCCCTTAACTATCTTCTGCCAGGATCAGCAGTATGCACCGCTGGTACAGCATGGACCTTTTATAGCCATGTGGCTGCAATAAGATGCTTTTTAACTGATATTTTCACTGATCTGGATCAATACTTGATGCAAGGCAAATGAGATGAGTCACCTCTAATAAAAGTTTAAAGAAACTTGAAAATCATTACATATTTTTCTTCAGCTTCAGATAAGACAGTGTGAAACTATTAAAAATATAAGTCACACATGCTATGTACATATACTACCATAGGCTTCATCACATGTCCAGTAATTGAACAGTGATGATTTCTCTTCGTCATCAAAGTTAAACCTACGCGTCATATCTGAAGACTATTTTGTTAGCTAGTGAGACAGCTCAGTGGAGGTGAGTTTACACAACACTATTAGCACACCACGTTCTAGATCTTTTATGGGAAATCCTGGAGAGGTGAGAACCAGATGGGGATATTGAAAACACCAGCTCCCGTCGTTCATCATCATCAAGGCTGCTGGGAAATTGAAAACAGGCCTCAGAAAAACACGAGTCCAGACACTCGTAGATGAAACGAGGCAAGATTCCAATTAGATGCCTGGAAAACGGATTTTTTTCCATGCCATGCCAATACTAAAGAAATAGAGGATGAGAAGAGACGATGGAAAAGTTGACAGCGAATGCTTGATGCTTATTTGACAAGCGAATATGGGGAATTTACATTTATATTTTTAGGGGTAAAATTTTCTTTTTGGGAGAATGGACTACTGTAACAAGATTTAATAAATTGTAATACAATAGCTATAATTACTGAGGCACCTGTCAGAACTAGTTTTTCTTTTAAATCAGAGTGAATTAACAACAGCAGAAGGAAAAACAATAAAAAGTTTGAAACTCTATATTCCAAAATGACACCTAATTGCAAAATGATTGCAAAGATTCATTCGCAATTTTTTTTTCCCAGGAAACAGGATCTGGCGAGAACAGAACAGATGGTTGATAAATTGGCACCTGCAGTCAACATGTTGACGCATCCGCGTGTAACTAAAACTCCAAATTGCTTCTGATAAATGTTGTGGTAAGTACATGCTAGAGAGACAACAGTAAATTTACACTTGTCACTCCCACCGCTGTGAACTTTATGCAAATACTCCCATTTTCCTACCTGATAAGAGACTCCAGGATAAGGGGCGAAGGACCCTTTTGAAACTCCAGTTCTTTGTAATGCAAAGCTTTAGCGTAAGCGCCGACACTTGGCCGCTCTCTCGCCGAGTAGCACGATGCCATTATCATCTCGGAGGGGCAGAGGTCCCTGGGTGAGAGAATACATCTGATTAAAATACCAACAGAAGCCTGAATGAACAGATGTCTGAAGCCTCTTGTGTAAATTATTTAAAGGAAAAGTCTGGAAGCCTGAACAAACATAATAATTCTTTTTATATGTTCAAATGGTTCTTGCTGAAATGCAAGACAAAAGATGTCGATGATGGTAACAAAAATACATTTCCACTAGACTGGATAAATTAATAGGCAATGTTCTTGATTTGGCTTGTATTTGATTGGCAGGGTACATGGCGAGAGCTGCAGCCACGTACATTTTAGCATCATAGCAGCAACACAGAGTAGTTTGGCCAATAAATCCAAAAGAGATGGATTAAGAGATGTGTTCTAAGATTTTCACAATGAAGAGATAGATATACGAATTCTTCTGAATTCTTTATCCTCTCCACTAGCCCGCACGGTAGTATTACGGGTAAGATGGGTAGGTAGGTTATTAGCAATTCAGAAAAGCTATGTCGGCAGGCTATAACTTTGGAATATGGATCCATCAAAGCACAACATGAACGGAATAACTGGGCAGGCAGCAGGTTTCCCACTTGCTCTTAATTCGGGTCCAGGAAAATGCTCTGCATGGATATGACCTTCTTTCCTTATGTATCACTTAGTTTGTAGATCATAATCAGCAATTCAGATCGTGTATCCCTTCGAATAGGATTTATTGCCTGTCACCTTGGAAACCAAATAAAATGAGTATGAATATCACTCCAGAGAGAAATAAGAATTTATAAGCCAGACAATAAATATTTCAAATAAACAGTTTTGATTTTTTCTCAAGATTTTCAACTAAAATTATTTGATATTGGTTAGAAAATAGTACATGGACATAAATCTTGAGGATGGAAAAGTTGAATCAAGTTTTTACTTTAGGAAAAAACAAATTTAGCAGATCCACCAATTGAATAGTCGAGCTGCAGTTATCTGTAATAATTAGTAAGCTATTATCATTTATATTTATATGTGGAGTAAAAAATTAGAACAGCAATCCTAAAAAAAAGCCTCTGTTTGATCGAAGTGCTATGTTCGTTGGATCATTCTACACATCCCACAAATGAAATGAGTTTGACGCAAACCTTGTCGCTGTGCTCCATAAACTCTGCCAGATTGAGCAGAGTCTGCGTGACCTCTGCGATGTCCTGAGAGGTGAGGGCCAACTCGATGCTGCGGATGAGTTCATCCTGCTGATCCTCGCTCAGCTCGGACCAACAAGAGAGGAAGGCGGCGTTGAACAGGTCCCTGTCAACCACAGGGACATTAAAACCTGGGACGTTTGAACCTGGACCTTGATGTGGACAAGCTGCATTAAAGCTGCTTAGAGAGACTTTATTACAAAGTGCACAGGAAGAGCTTTTGAGTATTTCCATTGCAGTCTTATTCTGCTTTACATGTATAGTTACACATCTGGAAAACTGCAGAATGCACAAAAACAGATGCAGATTTTAGACTCTATTTTCACATATTAAACTGTGTAAACGTTTTCAGCAGGACAGGCTCGTCATTATGGGGGTGTTGAAGATATAGAAAAGGAAAATTACAAAAAATAAAAGTACAGTGAGTAAAAAGGAAGTCCTGAAAGGCAGATGGTCAGAGGTGGTGTACCTGGCAAGAGGAATGTAGGTCTGAGCCAGCGACCAGCATGATCGGAGGGCTGGGGAGGATGACTCTTTGAGCAGGACGACGCTTAAGCGCCGCAGCCACTCCAGCCAGTCGTCTTTGGACACCTTCCTGGCAGCGCCCCACGCCTGTGAAGCAAAAAGGAAAAGGAACCATCCTTCTCAGACCCACTGGGAAGTATTGTGGGAGCAACCTTTTCACAGGTTTCTTAAGACTGTTTCCACAGATGTGTGACACACATAGGCCCAAATAATTACAGTACCATATGTCTAGAAAAATATTTTATTACTGTTATGTAATAAAACCCATATATATATATATATATATATATATATATATTTGTGGGATCCAAAATGTGGCTGTTCTACACCTTATTTATTGCTCTGATTTTGAGCATTCTCGGTGCCATTCAGCTTATTTGTTCAGTTTCCGTTCAGTTTAGCTCTGGTCTGTTGGTCCAGATGTTGAGTAAACTAAAGGCTTGCATGCGCGACTGTTTGCCACACTCAATCACTCAATGCCTGAAGTGAAACAAACACTAGATTGCTTTAGACCGCCTTTTGTCATTATTTTGAAGCACAATTCGGACCTTTTGACCAGTGCGTGTTGTGCGTAACGTGCAGCTTTTTCATGGGCCCGGCCTCCACTGGTCCGCTGACCAAGGCGTCGCCTTGTTTACCGCGAGTCTGCCGATGTTGGAGGATGGGGTCCTCTTCCTCCTCAGCCAGAGTATATCCCTGTAAGGACCAAAATACAGACACGCCACACACAAATACCGGGCCACACACAGAGCCCACACACATACAAAGGCTTGAATTAAGCATCAAAGATGGCAATTCACTTCCTAAGTGGGAAAAAAAAAGTGTTGATAAACAGAGGATAATAATGACTCTGATGGCACGCTGTACATTAAGGTTTGGTTTATTACAGGCGTGTGTAATTCGTCGCTCGTGTCATTTATATTTATGCCTTTTTGGGACAAATCTAATCAGAATTGCCAGATTTAACAATGTAATTAATAAACACTGTGATCAGTTCTGTTGTGACACTGACAGACTGGCAATTTGTGCATAGATAGATAAATCAGTGTGTCTCGTTCATGCACTTACTTATACACAACATAACAAACTGCTTCCTCATTAAAAGTACCGTCCATCCAATTTCTGTATTTACTTTTACATTAAACAGATCAACTGAGCTCTGAAAATAAACTCTTTTGTTGTTGTCGTTTTACAACAGCAACAGATTAGACGTTTGAACATGGCTGTTGAAACTGCTTTTTGTGCTTTTTAAAGACAGCCTGGAGGCTTTAAAGGGAATGGGGACGTACCTTCACGATGCGACATATGAGCATGTCATAGCGCTGATGGTTGATCCTGTGCTTCAGCATCACCTTATTAACCATAGGGATGAAGATCTGGTACTGAAAATAACAGGGTAGACCAAAAGAGTAAATAAAAGGCTGGGGGACTGCTTGAGGTGGTTTAGTCATTAGGCACTTGTATCTAACCATCAGTAGCGTCTGATCAAAAGCTTCTCCTTCACATTTGCTTCTAGAAGTGGCTGCATGTGTGCTTGTGGGTTTTTGGGGGGGGTTTTAGGTGGTCGGAAAAGATTGAAGGGGTTGATGGATTAAAAAGGGAGATATTTAGGGAGGTCAGGAAAAGGGGGGTGGGGGGGGACTAACTGTGACCTCATCCACTCATAAACAGCATCTCTACCACCAACTGCTCAATGACATCAGCAGTCTGGCAGGAAGTAATAAAGACTTGTGAGAGAGAGGTGGGGGGGTCCCAAAATACCATTCATGTTCATATGAGGCCAGCAGGAAGGAGGGCTGGAAGTCATCGCTCTTGTAACAGCTTCATATAAAGAGAAGCCTGAGGACAGCAACAGTTACCTTCTTTCCCCAACTGGAACACTAGTGAGGACAGGGTGTCCATAGAGGTGGAGCGCAATTCCGGCGTGCTGTCAAGAGTCCTAACTATTGGGTGGATAATGCGTGACGCATAGTCTGTGAAGTCCAGGGACTCTGTGAGGCGGTCCAGTGTCTCCAAGGCAACCCTGCGCCACAGACAATAAAAAAACACACGGCGCAAAAAAAGCTCGCTTAGACCAAAGCCGATACGATTGGCGTGTGTCAAACCTCATCAACGCATTCACGTGCGCCAGCAGAAGACATGCGTCGTTGGTACTGACTTGCGGGCTTGCAGGGGCACATCTGGAGCGTCGAAGAGTTTGACAATCGGAGGAAGCAACAAGTGCAGGTAGTCGTCTAAGTTGGCACCGAACAGCTGGATGGCATTAAGCAACTATAACAGAGCACAGAGCACACAGTGTTCACCTACACACACCACAACACTTAGTGGTCATATTTAACAAGCTTGTTATGGGAAGAGGGGCTCTCTTAACATCCTTGAAGAAAGTTGGGTTTATTTCGCTGAGGCATTGGCTTCTGCTCCTCTTAAAACTGAATTACCGGATGAGTGATGATCCTTATTGATATTCCAGAGCGAGTGAATTACAAACCCAAGCTATAAATATCACAAATGTCAAGTGAATAAATCTGTACTATTTCGGCAATATCAACACTCACAGTTCCCACAGTCATGATGACACCATTCTCCACCCCCCAAGTTTAGCTTAAATTTCACTAGAATGTATACTTGTATTAAACAATGCAGCATTTTTGGACAACTTGAATTGTTATTCCTGATGACTGGTCAGTGGACCGTTGGTTGTATAGAATTTATACGCGATAACAATGTTTACATTTTTTTGAGTGATGGGCTCAGGGTTTGGGTTAGCCATAAACACGTGAGTCACAGCGCAATAATTAAGTGCTGCTGTTGGATCAGCACAGGTTGAACTAGCATCTGCTATTTGAACGAGATCCTGAACGTTGGCGGAAAATCTGAAACTCCGTTTTAGGGACAGAAAGATGTCATTCCATGTATCCGAGTTTTTCTTTCAGATCGCGGTCATAAAGTGTACGTCAAAATGGAGGTGATGCGTGTTGCATTGATGTTTTCCAGCACTTTGTCTCAAGCTCTTCATCTAATAGGCGCACCGCCCACACCTACTGCAGTGTCGAATTGCTTATGGCGAGACAGCAGGAAGCCAAAGAGGAGGCGTGCAAGTTATGAATGTGTTACGGGAGCCGGCACTGCTGGCTGTACAGAACAGCTCATTGAAATGATGGAAGAATGTTTTTCTATTCTCCTCCTTTGGATAGAAAGTAACCTGATTCCTAGGCCCCCCTGGAATTGTAACCCCGCCTTCCTATGCTTAATCTTAGACCCCAGACTTGAATTATCGGCTATCCAGGCTGTGGTCTGCTTTGTTATCTAATACTGCAGAGTGTAAGTCTATACAGCAATGTAAAGACCTTTCGTCCGTACGACTCATTCTCTGTGCTCAATCTATAATATTATTATAGGGTTCTAGGGTATAGCTAACAATAGTGGCTGCAGCAGTTGAAATCTGAGATTAGGTTAGAAACGAGTCTGTGTTTTCTTTGAATTATAGGTGAACTTTGAGGACCTGAAGCATCTCAGTGGGTAAAAAGGGAAACCACAAACATAAAACAGCACACGATAACCGACCTCTGCGCTCCTGTGAGCTCTGACAGTGCGGAGCTACAGAAGAACATTTATAACGTCCTCCCTCTGCGAAAGCTCAATTAAATGATCGACTTAAATAAAACCCTGACGTGTGAACTTTTCAACTTGCTCTGAAGATCTGGGCCAAATTGAATTGACGCTGCCCGTACAAGTCACCAGTTACAGTCGGCAGCCATCATTCCTGGATGAAAACAGATCGCTGCTTGGCTCCTGATATTGCGTGTTCATCAACACTTGAGGGGACACAACATGGTCTGTTTACCGTTTTAATCTCTACAGATTCCAGGTTTTAATGGCCAGGAGCGTTTGCATGTGCACCAACTTTTTTTTTCAGTATATTCTGATGCTTATTTTCAGGAAAATTAGGTCAAATTCATGAAAGGTCAGGGTTTCTGCTAGTTGGTTTGAAGCTTATCTTTAGGCCATATTGACTTTACTTTAAATTCTAAGCGTGGAACCTAACAAGACCTTACTTTGACAGTAGTTTCAAGAGTTACAGACCTACTTGGAAACTTTCTTGGCTTGAAATCTCACTGAAGTGCAGCCTGAAGTTTGGTCTGTATGTTATTTCCTACTATTTTCTTCTTCTCATTTTCTTCTTTGTATGCTACTGCATCCCCCTTGCAGCATAATAAAGATATATTCATTGCACTGTGTTGCATTGTATTGCATTGTATTCTATTCCAAAGTAGGTCTGTAATAATAACAAAAGAAATTTACTAAATAAGACCTGTTGACTATCCAGTTATAAATACTCATAATATTTTTTAGCTATTCACTTTTTGCCCTGACTGGTA